>DWMZ01000683.1:0-20318 GCA_018249855.1 Eueides tales michaeli
CGATTACACACTGAAATACGTGATCGCCGTGTTACTAACTTCGTGGTTGGCTAATAGTGAGTAATTGTTATAGTTTTGTATATAATACCCGTACTGTGTGTTAATCTATATTTTATATGCAATATGCGTATATGCAATATATTCACATATTGATATTGAACTTATTATAAAAAAATGTGACAAAAATATTTAAATCTATAAATTTTATAAAAAGTGATTACGTCTAATTATTTTTATTTTATTTTAAATATATACACTCTTTTAATAATTATTTTATACTAAATTTTCTGCGGTCTATCTTGGCGCAGCGGCACAAGTATGTGATTGTAACCGACAGGTCATGGGTTCGATCCTCACTCGAGGAAATTAAATATTTAATATTTTCAATTTAAATATTTAATATTTCATTTCTTCGCTCTGGTAACAAGGCAAAAGCGAGTGAGTTCCACCACTCAACGCGCAATGCCTCAAGTTCAGCGGAAAGTGGGGAATGGAAGTGGAACGGAGTGTCTTAACAATAGGTTCCCAAGTTCCATTTATCTACCGTGCCATGTGCAGGATACAACGTGAAGCTGAAAAAAAAACTCTCATAGGCGAAATATTCGCACGCGTCTGTCTGTTTATAAAAAAATAACTTATTTATATCGTTTTGTCTATTTAAATATTCACATGCATGCAAGGTGAGTCTTTTAGCAATTACTTTATTTAAATAAGCCTCGTCAAGTTGCTTTTTTTTAAATTGGTAGCCGAAATATTAAATAATAAAGGACTGTATATAAATATATATATATATCTCAATTGTACTAAACTTTTCCTTTCTTTTTAGCGATCATTTTACCCCCTTTCCACTCTACCCTCAAATAGATTTTGAATCAGTCTGCGCCACGAAGATCTCATTATTAGTTCCGTATCTAAAGAAAAAAAAGATACTTTATAGGATCACTGACTTATCCGATTATCAAAACCCTTTATTCCGGGATTGCTTAAAGGTATCGAGCCGAAATCATATGAAATATTTAGGACTACAATTCTTTGGAGCACAAACATTACATTCATTTATCCTTCGTTTTCGTTGCATTATGACGAATATAAAGATTATCAGAATGCACTAAGCATTCTAACGATTATGTTAATAGTACTTTGGGTTAAGATCGATGATAGGACAAGACCGCACTGATCAAATTACTGGCTTGTGCATAATTTTTTAATAATCATACAGAACGCAACGTCATATTATGCTGACTTAGCGATTAGTGGTCGCCTCGTGCACCAATAGGTTAGGGTTTAACCAATATTATACACTGACAGGCGAAAAAAGGTTATTTTCCTAAGTTAAATAAAAAAATTCGGACCAACTTCTATAAACTCTTTTATAAAAGCAAAAATGTGAGTTTAAATTTGGCCAAACTTATCCCTTTGTTATTAATTTTCCGTTATGATAATAAAAAATCCTGCTTTACAGGAATGAAAAGCAAAATATGTCGCATTGTATATTTACAAAGAGATTTAAAGCTATGCTACCTCTATTTTCCTTAACCACAATTTTCCTCGTCATATTAATTTGGAATAAGCTGAGCATGTTTATTTTGATCGTACTATTAAGAAACATCAAAAAACAGCTTACTTATTATTTTATTACTTTAATTACAGTGTTTTTTCATACAAAATGAATGTATAGCTACAGTTAACTCAAGATACTCAACATTTATGCATGGGAAATACATTTTACAACAGTTGATGTAGTATAGAAATTTATACGAACGGTGAGTGAATCCGACTTGTTTTTTTTTAATAAAATATTATTTGATGTAAAATATTCAAACATTTATAATATTTTTCGTAAAACTTTTTAATATCATTAATATTACAATAAGAATTATACTATTCCATAGAAGGCGTGACGTTATAGCCATGAAACATATGTAAATACCTAAAAAGCTAAATTTTTTAACTTAGTACTGTTAGAACTAAGTTAAATTTTAAAGAAATTTAATTTATATTTATATTATTATCTATTAGAAATCTTAGTTGTATTATTTAACGAACATGGTAAACAAATTTCTTTTACTTTCTTCTCATATGAGTTTACTTTGCTAAATTTTAAGATAAGAAACTCGAAACGTATATTTCATTTATCGATTTAGAACAACATTTCAAAGTCATTGTATATACATATAGCTGTAAATTTCTCTCATCATCATATTCCTATTAATATAATAAATAGCACTATTTTTATCATTCTGTAGTTGAATTGCGGTAGATCAAAGCGCTATGAGACCTGTCGTGGCGTAGTGGCTGTAACCGACAGGTTCTGGGTTCGATCTCCAGTCGAGGAAATGAAATATTTAATATTTTTAATTTAAATATTTAATGTTTCATTTCTTCGTTGAGTTCCACCACTCAACCCGCAATGTCTCGAATTCGGCGGAAAGTGGAGAACGGAAGTGGAACGGAGTGTCTGGATACTAGGTTCCCGGGTTCCCTCTGCCTACCCTGCCTTGTGCGTACATACAGCGTGAAGCTAAAAAAAGCAAAGCGCTATCAACAAATAACTTTTTGTTCTTTATTACGTACACTGTTACGTACCCTTTAACTGCGGCTTCTCCCGCGTGGTTAAACGGAAATACATAAGAGTTGTGTTGACGTATGACAAATTTTAAGTACCCATGGTAGATCTGACCACAGCTACAATGGGTTATATCAAAACGAATTATCCAGAGAAGACTTTTTAATCCTAAAACTATAATAATACCGATAGATTAAGTTGAAAATTTTGGCCCTTTCCTAAAAACCACTATTTTACAATGTACAAACATTGACTTAAGTTCATCATTGAGCCTAGTACCTATAAAACAAGAAAATTTAAGGCACATCCTAACTACTTCATAATGGCATCTAATATAGAATTTAATCGTTAATATAGCTGTAAATGTATGGATCTGGACATAATAATGTGAGAATACACTTCGATAATAGTTTATCGAACACCCATTCGCAAATTACGAAGGCATCATTTACTAGATCGTATGTCTCAATGGGGTACTTATTACTGAAATTGGATTTAGTATTGTTCAGGTCAGATTCTCTTCGCAGTATTATCTCCGTAGTCGTATTTATCTTCTCTGTAGGATAGCATTGAATCCAATCAAGTTACGAGATTATTCATTTGTATTCGAATGAAATGAAGGTAATGCTTGATATATACGATTTCTTGTGTATAATGTTATATGGCATATTTTCTCAGCTTCACGCTGTATTTCGCGGTTCTTTTGCCTAACCTAGCAGGGTAGACAAACTTTAGAAAGACTAGTGTTAAGTCACTCCGCTGTATTCCCCACTTTCATAAAAATGTAAAGCTTTGCATCAGAGCGAAATGAAAATTAAAATTGTTTACATTTAATTTGAATATGTTAATTATTTCGTTTTCTCAAACAGGATTAAAGCCACAATCTGTTGTGTTTACAGTCACACGTTTATGCTACTATCCCACAACCGGCCTTCTGAAACGACGAAATGGAGTTTTAGTTTATTATTACAAGTAATATTATATGTTTTTAGCCAATTTTTTTTGCAAAGTCACGATAACCTAAAGAAAATTATAGGGATGTTTCCAAAGAAGCAAAAAGGCTGCAAACGCAGTAAAATATAAAAGATAATATTTTTAGGATTTCAAATTTAAAAAAAGAATCTCTTTATATTGAAACCGTTATTATGTCTTCATGATAGAATGTTTCATACTTAACTTAAATAAATTACTATAATATTTCGTTTATATAGAATAATTTTAATATATACAATAATTATAAAAAGTTTTCTTCACCTCCATATCAATTTTGTGCCACATTCATAGAATAGTAGTATAGTATTTTTATCCTATTATTGAGTGACACGATTGAAGTGATGCGATTTCCATTTTGCAGTGGCACAAAGCAGTTAAACATTTGTTTATTTTACCAAATTCTCATGTGAATTTTAAATTGGATATAGTTAAATAGATATTTTTTTGTACATCGCGTTATTATGATAGCTATAGATTTGAATTATGATAGCTATAGATTACGATAGCTATAGATTATGATCGCTATAGGTTTGAATCGATAACGGTAACTACCAAAAACGAAGTGTCTTAACACTAGGTTCCCAATTCCCTCTGCCATGTGTGGGATAAAGCACGAAGCTGAAAGAAAAAACTAGCATTGTTAAAAGTAAGAACTTTATCAATTTTTCATAGCTTCACGTCTTATACCGTAACGTAGAGGAGAAGAGAAAGAAAAGAGAAATGAAACGAGAATAAACACAACATAAGTTGGTTCTATCGTTTGTATTGTTCGTTCGTTTTTTAGTATACCTTAAGAGTAATAATTCCAAAAAATACGCTATAAAAAGCTTTTATTTGCTTAACTACTCTCGAATATAACACTTACATACACAGTACAAAGGTTAACTGCAATAGTATACACGACTTTATTTAGAATGTAATTTCAATCAGTAATAGTGATTATTGATAATCGGATTACTGTTATATCTATTGCTTTGGGAGATCATTAATACCAAAATACGTGTATGATTCATTTTTTCAAATAAAAGCCAGTCGTGGCACAAACATGCGTCTGTTGACGCATAAGGTTGTGGGTTCGATCTCCACCCATATATTGAATATTTTCATTTCTTCGCTCTGGTAACAAGATATAAGGGCGTCGTTGAGTTCTGCAACTCAAAACGCAGTGCCTCAAATTCGGCGGAAAGTGGCCAACGGAAGGGAGTGGCTTAACACTAGTCCCTCCGCCTACCCTGTGTTGTGCGGGATCCAAACGATAGTTCTGTACAATATCATTCCCCCGAAAAGTAATCAAACCGACGATAGATGCGTTTATAGCCAAGCTGCACCACGACGGCTATCAACAATTAAATATATACAAACTTAAATTATTTTCACAGTGACAGACAGCATCAAAGCAAATACGATTGCAATATACAAATTGCTTAATATACGTAGCAATGTCCCATCGGAGTACAATGTAACGTAATTACTCGACGTGAGCCTGCGTGCTGCTACTGATGTTTGCAACGGTTCTGATTGTGAGCAATTGAGTTAACATATGTGCTTCCAGGTGCTTGGTACTTGCTACGTGACCGATAACTTATATTAGTTGTTATATTTAGTCCAGATATAATTGTAGGTAAATGTAATCGCATATGGATCTTGATTCGTGATATAGTTATATATATTTTCTTACTTCTTAGGAAGTTCAAAAAGATTTTTTTTCAAACACCGTAAGAAAGTCCTATGATTTAGTATTATCATGTTCTAAGTCACTTGTCTATTTTATAAAAATATTTGTATAACGTAAAATATATTTTTAATATGATGATTCAGAGGGAGTCGGAGGCTGTCGTAGTCCGTAAAAAATATTAAGATTAGTTAAGACCGCGGCCATCACTGTTATCTATCAAATTATTATAATCAATATTTCTTCACAAAAATAGATTTATTTTATTTAACTATTTGTATTGTCTTTTTTGACGAATTAGTAAATATTTTCTAAATCACACATCACATCTAAAAAAATTTATAGTCTTTAATTGGTTCCTTATAGTAAATTATTTTGCTTAAAAGATATTGTATGTCAATCTAAGTGTACATTTGGAAAGATATATGGAAAGATATATGATATATCTGAACAAAAATCACATTGTAAATAATAATTCCGAAAATAATATAATATTTGAGTACGCTTTGATATCGCAAGAATGAAAGAAATAAGACAATAATACTCTCTGGAATATGTTATGCCTAATATAAAAAAATCCATTGTACATCAAAAGCTGCTCATTAAGCACAAATTTCAAATAAAATGGCAAAGGTTTCAGGAAATAATAAGAGGTACGTTTTTAAAGAATATGTAGACGCATATAGCGTATTTGGAAATAAATTAGATAAATAATATATCTTACGATTATTTTTCATAATACAGCGTTGAGATGTTATTGTTTAAATTAATCGTATGTTTAGATATTTTTCTATTCTCATTTTAAGAAAAAATTGTTATAACATACAGCGATCATTTCATAAAATTTTCTCTCTCAGCTAACGCTATATATGGCTGGGTTGGCAGAGGGTACTAGGGAACCTAGTGTTAAGACGCTCCGTTGCGTTCCCCACTCTCCGCCGAATTTGAAGGATTGAGTATTGAGTGGCGGAACCTAACTTCGTGCTTTGCACTATTACAGCGCGAACAAGTGTTACTAGAACGGAGTAATGAAAACGTTAAATGTTTTAATTGAAAATATTAAATATTTCATTTTCTCGAATGGGGATCTAACCCACTACCAGTCACTGTCCCTGCGCCATGACAGGCCTTATGATATGTAAAAACTAAGTGATTGGCCACTACTTTACTAGAATATCTCACAGTAAGCTTTCATCAAGCAGTGCAAATAGACTAAAAACATGGAAATGTACTTATAGAATTTATTATTCAAGCGACTTCATGAATGCAAAGCCTGCATTTAACTTGGCAAGTTTTCAGCATAATTGTAATTCGTGCGCTGATTACAAATTAGTTCAAGTGGAGCAACAAACACCAGCGCTATAACACTTACGGTTAATATTTACAGAGGAAGTGCTACTACAGTACTTTTCTATTTATAGAGAAAGATCACAAAATTGATTGTAATTTTTACTTTAAAAATGTAATTAAAAGTAGGTGTTATTGTAGTACGAAATCACTTATTTTTCAACCGCCGACATGTCCAACATATTACAGTTACATCGTGTCGTAATAAGAAGGAAATTGACTATTCACAAAAGTCTGAAGTTTGGATTTGGTTTTCTGCTAGCGACTAAGTATAGATTACGTCTGTGCATGAGGGTTACATTGTGGCTAGCGGTAAAAATTGCAACTTTACTATATGTTAAAACATATATTTTTATTTTTAGTTTTCGTAAGGTTCTTTCAGCTTCTTCTGCATGAGACAGACGCGTATAGATAAAGCAATCATAGTCATAATAATAGATAACTGGTATAGGACCTTCTAGTTATCTTTGATTCCGGGACCTACTACACCTTTCTCACATGTAAATCAATAACAATAAACTATTAATTTTGTTACAGAATGTGCAAATTGGTGAACGAAGGACAGTATAAAGTGCAAACGATTATGTGATGTGAACAGTATGAGCAGGTGGTTAGCGATGATGACATTGGTAGTGGTGGCGGGGGCGATACGGGGATGGGACTGTGTGTGCAATCCTAGGGAATGTGAGGCATTAGAGCCAAGTGGTTGCCCTGGGCTGGGCATCGTTGTATGGGATCCTTGCAGGTGAGCGAAAGTTAATACGTTATTTATTTATTTATTTATTTATTGATCCACCAACATTGGTTTACATCAGTTCACACAAAAATGAAACACAATACACATGATTATATCTAGATACAACAAACAATTATAGGCAGATACATCATGCTCAAAAAAGAAAAAAAAATAATACTAACCAACTAAGCGCCGCCAACAAAATACAAGAAAAAGAAAGAAATAATAAACGAATGAAAAATAAAAATCAACAATATTAACACGTGCCTACATTTTTAAGACGATCGGAGTTTTGTATTGGTAGAATCTACAATAATGTCAAAAAGGTCACTGCACTCATTAGCCAACTTGCAAAGTCTAGGAGTTATAATTGGTAAAGTATCTAGCATATTTATGGATAGATTGAATCAGATAATCTGGGCCCATATAGTCTGTTAGTGTGATAGTTAGCACTGTAGTAATAAACACTTAATAATATAAGACAATGTTACAGGTTCATTGCATAGAAATGATCACTGTTTACGTGATATGCAGATGTCGTACTTGTTAATACAAATTGATATAATATAGGATCTCTTTCCATACGATCTAAACAAGAAAGAAGATTTTCAAGGCCTCGGAAAACTTTTTTATATTGGCCTCAATACCAATCTTCACTAAGATGTTTCAATATGGCAAAAATATTATGAAAAATTAATACGTTCTCTCTAGATACTGTCATTAAATTTATGAATAAACATATTTCTTTGATGTTTATACCACAAGACGCTGACGACTAATTACTTCTTTCTGCATAATATTACTTTAAAAAAATACATTTGCTGACTCGCAAATAAATTCTCTTTACACAATAATTGAGACTATATCACACATAATTTATATTTAAAAAAAAAACACTTAAGATTATTTCAAAAATCTGCTCAAAACGATATGGAAGTTAGAATACTAATGTTCACTTTTTAATATTATTTGTCAAGCAAGAGGAGATAAGATACTTAAGAGGCAAAATAGAGTGTCGTATCAAAAATATAAAAAAAAACTTAAATAGAAATGAATGTAACTATAGGTTATTTTTTTTAGTATATTATTATTATTTTTTATAGATTTTATTTCTTGGTTATTAATTTTTGTTGGCGAATTAACGAACTCGAGCTTACTAAAATGATTATTTACAAAACCACCTAGCCACCAACGGACTGGACTCTTATCTCGCCGTAGATAGAATTAGCTATATTTATATTTTTAAATGTGTTCTTTAAACTAATTTAAATTTAAAATGTAAAAGCAATCTTAATATGAACAAAATAAATATATATTTTTTTTATATACAGCTAGCTGTTTGCCCACGGCTTCGCCCGCGTAAGACTCGATTTATTCCAGGAAAACCACCTAAGTTTCGCACCTTAATTTTCCCTCGTATAATGATGTAGAAGTATGTTATTTATTTATTGCAATTATGGTAGTTTTTCTAATAGAGTTTTGCTAAAATGACATTACTTTCACTGTAAAGTTTAAGGCAAATCTGATTATTAATCATGTATAATCGTATATCAACCCTGTTACTTTTGGAATAGACTTATATAAATTATAAGGACGTACAGTCTATTCCATAGATACTATAAGGCTTTATTTGACTGTAGAGGCTTAAAAAAAATGTTTTTTTTTTAATTTTAATATTTCATTTTAAAATGCTTATCGCCCTCTACAATTTTTTTTATGTATGAACGCATTTAATTATTTCGTATAGTTTATTTGGACCCCTGATGTTCTGCATCAAGTGTGGAAGTAAGGACAAACGGACGAACGGAAAAACGGACAAATAGACAGACAGACAGACAAAATTTTTAAAATTGTAGATTCGTGTTCTATTAGTTAATTTAAGCCCCATACGTTGTTTTTTCGTAAATAGATTCAACATAGAGACACGACTTTTTTACTACTTTTTTTCATGTTGGTGTTTATTTTGTATTCAAATCGATAGGAATTTTAAACATTGTGTATGCCGTTTTTCCGCCAGTAAGTAATGTGGCAGCAATGCCTAAAGATGCAATTGCGAGAGCAATTTTTCTTTTGTCGTCGCAATACAGTTAGAATTGCCCTTGTCAGAGAGGTTTTTCTAGTCCATCCTGGAGCATCTAAGAACAGATTTTCTTCGTTACTTAAGGCGCTTTGGACCACCTGACTAAATATTTGTCTTTGTTCGTTTATAAATTTGGATGCGCTCTCATTAACTATAGTAGTCAACCCGTTAAGACGGTTCTAAGGTGCTAAGTGTTAGTAACATTATAGCAAATAACTGCCGTAATAGTGGGATTGTCACTGAGACAAGATTCCTCATGACTGTGGCCACAGCGGATATTGTTCAAAGTTGAAGTAGCGAAAGTGACCGGCAAGTTGCTTAAAATAAAAGAATTTCTACACTATCTGTAGTTTTTAAAAAAGAAACAGAAGGAGATCTACGCCCAAACAGTATCATTCCCCACTATTAGAATACAGTGTGTATCCTCTGTAAAGAGCAGCATCTGACCACACCATTTTTTTCTTCTAACACCGTTTTTTTCGCTTACAAGCAATATTTTATATGCAACTCATAGATTTTGACGCCTCCGAGTCAAAAGTTGTTCTAATTACGAATCTTTATACGCTTGAAAATAACCACGATATATAGTTAGGGTGCGTCACTAACGTTTTTCGTGTATTATTATATTTTATATTACTTTATCTCTTTATTAAAGCCTTTTTATCTTATATATTTTATATTTTTCCTAAAGATTTCAAAAAATATAAGCGATTACATAAACGTGTTAACGTCTAACACGAACCGTTTCTCTGGCACAACCACACCCAATTTTTCATTCTACCATCTCATTATATTCACTATCACTACTTTAGGACAATGTTTTATAGAAAATAGTCAGATTTTAACGACAGCCGAACTTAAATAAATATGAACTTTACCCTTAAACCTTGATACACACTAAAATGACAATAGAATTATTTGTCTTCTACCGTATATGATGCGTCGACGCGTAGCAAATTTAAAATCACGTCGAAATTTTTATTATATAGATATTCTATTATTAATTTTTATTACCTTGTATGTTTTTTTTGTAAAAATATGAAATGTGCAAATACCCTATTTCTACTATTTTATTATAGCTATTTAATTTTAATTAATCCATCACAATAAACAAATTTAGATAAGCCGAAATTTTATTGTTTACTGTTATAAATTATACTTCTTTACCAGATATTCCCATATTTCTGTTGTTATGTTAATAAAGAATATCTGTCAAGTTGCACATCTTATATTTTATTATTTTTATAGTTTGGCTTTTATGATTGTTCATGGGATATTCCATATTTTCGTTTTTAATATGTCAATGCAAAATGCTCATTGCACTTAATAACTTTTGTTAAAACATTATTTCATTATTTCTTATACCTTAGCTGGACTGTTATGATTATCCATGAGATGATCCAAATCTTTCTTTTGTTAAGACAGTATCTTAATATTTCTTATAGTTTAGCTGGACTGTTAAGATTATTCATCAGATATTCGAGATCTTCAATTTTAATACACTATTGTAAATGCTCATTGCCTTTAACAATTTTTGTTATGGACGTATTTAATTATTTCTTATATTTTTTCTGGATCTCTACTGTTCTTCATCAGGTATGAAAGTATTCGAAATCAAATAAAGCCTAAGTCCCGCCCAGACCAAATTGATATACAACAGACAAAAAAATCACTGAATCGTTCTAGTGGATTAGAAGATATGCTGGTACAAAAAGACAAAAAAAATTAAAATTGT
Organism: Eueides tales michaeli; assembly: GCA_018249855.1. Classification (NCBI taxonomy): domain Eukaryota; kingdom Metazoa; phylum Arthropoda; class Insecta; order Lepidoptera; family Nymphalidae; genus Eueides; species Eueides tales. Next base: position 11,130 of record DWMZ01000683.1, read on the forward strand.
ATTAGTTATTTTAAGCCTCCCTACAGTATTTTTTCGTAAATAGATTCAATGTACCGACACGACTTTTTACTCTTTTATTATAATATAGATTACTACTACGCAACATGTTATATGAGATAAGAGTAAAAATATTAAAGCAAATAAACTTGTTTGTTATCGACAAAACTCGATATAATCATATAATTATATCATAATATAATCCAAGAATAATTTAACGTTATATTTTTCTGTGCCAATATTAATATTTTATGCAAACGATATAGGAAGCAGCTACTTATACAGATATTTTCCAAAGTTTTCGTTATTAGTTTCCGGGCATAGAGCAAGCCATTTACACAAAGTTCCTAGTGAAGTTCAAAATAAAAGTTGAAACTAATGAAATTACGTAGTCAGCAGAACTTGTTATTTTTAAACGACTTCCCGGAGAATATTTTTTGAATACCTCTTTTAATAAGATCTCTTTTAATATTAAAGGTAAAAAAATATGGAGTTTTGAAAAAAATATGGGAAATTCATAATTACTGACTATGTCGTATCTCAATATTATTTGGTTGATGAAAAATGCAATCATTTTCAAATAGAAATTGGTAAATATAATAAGAAAGCACTTTATATGAATCTAAATGTTAACTAATATTTTTTTACTTGAAAAGTATTTTATACGATCAAGTTGTATTTACATGTGTGGATATGAATGAGTATGTGTCGTTGACATGTACTACTTATATTGATTTATGTTACGTTTAAATTTTTAGTCATGAGTTTGTTTGAGCAGATCCAATATCTTCATCCATTACTTTAAAAATATATAATTATAATTGAAAAAAATAAATAAAAACACTTATTTTAAGTTCACTCTTTGCACGAGCATGTCTGATCTTATTCCTGCAAAAGTCATTAAAATGGTTGGCTTTTGAAGCGTATTTTGTGACGTAAACGAAGATCAGGTAGCCTGTAATTCATTTGGTATGATTATTATTTTCTTTTCTATTTGATAGTTATTATTTTCTCTTTCTTTACACTTACAGTATCCTAATGTATATGTAGGCAGAAGCTAGTAATAATACAAGGACCACCCAATTTTCGAGACATGGCGTGTTGATTGGCGAAAATAAACATTGCACCTTATTTTAATATCAAAACAAAGAAAAGGAAAAATAATAATAAGTATTACCTCTTCTTCCACCTTTGAAATAAAACAAAATGTTTAAAAATATTTTTTTTCTTCTAGATGCTGTAAAGTGTGTGCGAGAACGCTCGGTGAAGATTGTGGCGGATTTCGAGGCACATGTGAACCGGGCCTAAAGTGTTTTGAAGGCTCATGTATTCCAATAACGTGAACAAACTTATAAATTAACTGTCACTTGTATTATATGTGTATAGCAATGGTAGGACATGAGACATATCTTCATTATAGCCAACAAAGGACCAGCATAAAAGGTACGGATCCAAGAAGATAAGGTCAAAGATTGACAATAAATTATTCATTCCAAGTGAGTTTTGGGTTGACCTGCAACGTGGCTATATTTTAGAAGAATTTTCGTTCTTTAGCTTTTATTTATAGATGTTGCTGTAACAATCTACTGATGGAAGTTGTTTAGAATAATACCATTTTCCGTATATTTCTATGTGGATAATTATATATATTATCGCCTTAAGCATTTTAGCTTTTGACCTTAAACAAGGGTTTATTTAATATCAAACCTTAAGAGAAATGTAAATGGTAGTCGTAAGAAAATACGTCTAATTGTGGGTACTGGGGCAAATAGAGACGTTTGCCACTACTTGAGATAATTAAGTCCTATTATTTACTTACAGATTAAGTGGCTCATGAAAATGAAACCCGATGCCAAGTTAGAATTCGCAGAAACCAAATATTAATTTATGTAAAAGGATTTGTCAAATCGTATGATAAATATTTAACATAATTTCATCAGATTTAAATTAATGACTTTATCTTCTATAAATGAGTACACCATTCTGTCGAGATCGTTATTATAATGTTTATATTTAAATGAAATTAATTGAATCTTGCTTATTGTAACAGAAAATGTAATTTGCTGACATTTAACATTATCCAGAGATATCTGATACGTTTTATAGCATGTTTATCTTAAATTAATACGAGCCTTGATACAGTATAAATATGAAGTTAATTTATATTATCATTACCTAGGTAAGTTATCGTAATAGTGTTGGGTACATTCATATTTTATATGATATATAAATAACAAAGTTCCATCAAAACCAAACCGACAAAAGTACAGAGAATGTATACCTTGGAACAATTTTCCCGTAGTTTTCCTTGTATCTCAATTTATTTTTTAAAAATGTATAAAATGTAATTATAATTAAATAAATATCTATAATTATTTCTGTGTGCTTCCAGGTTACGAGTAGACTTAAGTATTGTTTATTCAATATTACTATATATATATACGTTGTACTCTGTAGGTCTGTAAATATTGTCTTAATAGCGTTTTTATCTGGTATAAAGTACTTTAAAAAATATTCATGTAATCAAATTACATTAAATCATTGATATTAATCGGTGTTGGTTTCGATAGGTAATCGATAGTTTGCGTTTTCAGTGTATGTCTCATTACACTAACATTTTTTTGCACGCTGTATCCCACACATGGCACCTATACCTACCCGGTAGAGGGAACTTGGGAACCTAGTAATAAAGCACTCTATTCTGTTCCCCACTTTCTACCGAATTTGAGGCATTGCGTGTTGAGTGGCGAAATTCAACGCCGTGTTTTACCTTGTTGCCAGAGCGAAGAAATATAAAAAAAAATTTCAAAATAGTAAATATTTCTCGAGTGGGGATCGAACCCATTACCTGTTGTTTACAGTCACACGCTTTGCCGGTGCGCCACGCCAGGCCTCACACAATAAATATAAAAAAAACTTTCTTTGTATTTTTTAAATATACTGTTATATTATAACAAAAAAATATTTCATTGAACCATTTAAATTTTTATATTAAAATTGATGATTTTATAAGTGTACGAAATGATTTGTATAAATAAAAATATATATAGTTTATTTCTTATTATAAGAAACTATACATATAGATACGACTTGATAATTTTTATCATCTGTCACAAATAGACATTACATTATGTGTTTAGTAGTCGTTTTATTTTAATATGTAATAATTATTAAATAAATGATAATCGTGTTTTATGTATTAAATTCCTATAAAGAAGCTTTTTTGAATAAAAACATGAAATATGCTTTTGTAAAACTATTGTAATCCATTAATTCGTCTTAGAATAAACTGTATAAATAGCATATTTAAAGCTACTTGTTAATTGTGCACACATTGATAATTAAATAAGTTAAAAGAAATAATTTTTATATTATTTTATAAACCCATAATATATATTTTGTTTTTTAAGCTTCATGTTGTATCCCGCACATGGCATGGTAGAGAGAGTACCTTCGGAACTAGTGTTAAGACACTCTGTTTTTGCTGTCATTACGTGTTGAGTGGCAGAACTCAACGCCACGTTTTGCCTTTTTACTAGAGCGAAGAAAAAAAAACATTAAATATTTAAAGTGATATTATTTAATAATTCATTTTCTCGAGTGGGGATCAATCCCACAACCTATCTGTAGTCACACGCTAGTGCACCTGTGCCACGACAGGCAATAAGTAGTTCTACAAAAAACAGAAGTGTCTTAAAATGAAAGCAGTGTCTTAATAGTCGCAGGAAAATACTAGGTTTCCACATGTGGGATTCAGTTTGCAGCTGAAAAAAAAATTTAAAGAAAATATTTTGGTATGTTGCACATTACTTAATTGTAAACATGTCGACTGTGATTGGAGGCTCCCATTATGGAAAATAATTATTTTCGTTGCCTCGTTCTGATCACAAGACAAATCACGACGCTGAATTCATCTATCAATATGCAGTATCTCAAAAATTATAAAATTTCATCTTTCAATATGCAATTTCTAGTAAATCTCGAAAATTAGACTTAGGGCTCGAAAATTTTGTGTATCATGCTAATGGCAGGATCACCGTTAGTAAAAGAAAATAGTGATACTTTTATTTTATAATGCTTTTTTACTAACCATACATATTTATATTTCTATAATAAACCAGAAATGCTACACTTTCGTGCTGTGTTTGCAATATTGTATTGTATACAATTGGTGTCACAATAAGTGCATGTTTATTGTTAAATCCTATCAACCTAAAAATATTTTAATTTAATTTCTGATACAATACATAAAAATATCCTTTCTTATAAGATATTTAAAAATATGATTACCTAAAAACTTTATGTCGAATATGAACAAACCTTAACATTCATTTATATGCGGAAATTAAAGAAGTTTGAACAAAAAGTATAAGAATTTTATGTGCCAAGTTAGATAAGTACCTATACTTTTATTAAAGTGTGGGTTCCTTATTTTAATATAGTCGCAGGAAAATTGTTGATTTAATCATTTTCCTTCAATATGAATTATGAAAAGTAACTTTTTGTAATTCAAACTGCCTTAAGTCAAATATTCTTTAAAATAGAAAAAGTAAATTTTAGGCACCAATTTATTATTAATTGTTGATACTATATCAACCAATATAAGTACATAAAGTATTTTTTACATTTTACGTAGGACTTTTCCTAGTATATTAAAGCTTATTTGAGAGTAATACCAATTATAGCTTTCTTTAAAGAGGTAAAAGGAGCTGTGGGACAATGTTTGATTGTAAACGTCGCTTGTGATGTCCATCACTAAACGGAAGTATAGTTATCATTAGAATATAACATGTCTGTAATAAAATATTAATCTGTAAGGATAAATAATTTTATCCTTATCAATTATTATTTTATTAAGATAATAAGGTAATGAAATTCATCACATTATTATTATTAAATTCTAAACTATAATTGTCTGTCCCAATCCGACTCTGTCTCTATTTGGTATAGATAATACATACTTTTTGTAAAGTTTTTTAGTAAATTCGAATTTACGCTGTATCCCCCACATAGCTAAGATCTTGATATTCTAATGTTAAGACACTCTGTTTTCATTAAAACATTTTTGTCCCCAAGTGTTTGCAGAATTTGAGACAGTGTGTTGAGTAGCGGCACTCAACCAGCCTTAATACCAGAGTAAAAAAATGAAAATATTAAATATTTCATTTTCTCGAGTGGGGATCGAACTCACAACTGCCTAGTTTATAATCGTATAATTATGCTCATGCCTAGCCTACTACTAATGCTACCACAGGCTTCAAATGTAAAATTTTCAATTTTGTTTTTTTTATAATTATTATACAAAGTTGAAGTATATTGACCATCCAAATTATTTACTTACTTCGGTGATGGTTTGTACATAAATCTTGAGACATTTAATATATACCATTACTTTCGGAGCCTTTTATTATAATCACTGCCATTTCCAAGCCAAGATTGAAGAAATATCCAAATCCTCGCATTTATAATATTATAAAAGAAATATGAATAAAGACATAAAATTTGACTATCAAATTCTCCTTCATTCAAATTGGAAGCCGTCCAAAGAAATAATCAGGACAAGAAAAGAGAACTGCACGTTATGAATGCTAACGCGATCTGAAAGCCCTACATTTTAGGAATTATTGTGCTTATATTAATGTAATGTATGTAAATAATTGAATATTATATTTTTTTAATAATCTTAATGTTATGATAGGTCATTTGTATGGAGACAAAATTAAAAGATGGGTAGGACTACTGATGCGAAAAGTAGTACGTTTTGTTTCTTTACTAGAGGTTGATTGAAATTAAAATTACTTACAAGAAAAAAAAGCACTTAACAAAAATATATTAGAATTACCTAATATATTTTACAACTAATACATTAGGTAACTAAAATTAATTCTACTTTGAAAACGTTTGTACGAAATGAAATATAAATTGTTCCACAATAAAACTACCCGCAATACGTTTTCTGTGCTTTTTGAACTGTACTTCTCAAACAAAAGTTAGTGTTCGTGCAAAAGCATCATTAAGGAAATTCTTTAACCGCATTACGGTAACTAAGAGCAAGGTCTGTTATTGTTACTTATCCAGTTTATATGAAAATTTTCCTTTCATGAGCGTAGCGGCAACATGAAAGCTAATTTCATTTTAATGACCTTAGCCGGGGGACTTTCTATCTCGCTCGATTAACTCGCCCGAGGTTTATTATCTGGAGACCTCATTTTGTTTTTTTTTTAATTATAATATGTTATATTTGTAAAGTGCAATGGTTACAATAATTATAGATTTTTATATATATAATATTTTTTCATTTCATGCTGTAATCAGCATATAACGGGCAGGTCGATGGAATATAGCGAGTAAAAAGATATAATCAAATATAACGAACAATTGAACACAGTTCTTACCATACTCGCAAACTTGGGTGCATTTGGGACTTACTGGGTGTACCCATATAATCGTGTGGCTGCAAACTGATTCCAGCATCTGCTTTGGAGGGTAACTGTGTTCAAAGGGGCGCGGCTGCTCGGACAGTAGTAAGACAGAGGAGAGCTTTTATTAGTGCCTCGGCGGCTGCCTGTTTGCGTGTCTAGAGGAATTTGGGTGATACAAGCCCTGGCTGTTCACATATCCGGGGACAGTCAGGTCGCGGCTGGACCCACCGGTCCGGCTGTTTGACTATGGGTACCGCGGGGACCGGAAGTCCCAAGCCCTGTCCGGTCATTTTTGCCTGAGGTTGGACTCGCGGTGGTTGTGGTTGGCTGCAGAAGTTGGGCACGTTCATCTGCCCGGTATAGTTGTCACCGGGTGCTCAGCTTCGCGCGCAACAAGTTAGTGTTTTCACTGGCCTAAGGCGAAGGGCTGCCTGGTACACCTAGCGCGGTTTAGAGCGACCGATAGTGGTGGTCTAAGTACTAATTGGCTGCTGCAGTTCGGGTACATGCCTGCTTAGTACGAGGGACGGGAGCTAGACCTGGATCCAAAGTAGCCGATTGTAGACCAAAGACTAGATACGCAACATGCGTGTCGGTAAGTGAGTGTACCATTAACAACTCCGGTCCCAACTGGAAATTGGTAGTCAGCTTCTCTGGTGCCCTCAGCGAGGTATCGCGAGCATGCCGGATGGCGTACGGGATGTGAGCGAGTGCTTCTTCCTACGGCGGAACTGCGTGCCTTACAGCTCCGGCAGCTCTTCCGGAGAGGGAGTAGCGTGATCGAAGACTATCTTCCTTTGGGTTGATGGTTGGAGGTTGCGCGTGGTAACTTCCCTTTGAAGGGCTACCACGTAAGTGGTAGGAAGCCAGACCTGCAAATACTGGCCCCAACTGTCTATAACCTTAGGGTTACAATATAACAGGGGGACAATATAACATAAACAGGTTAGTCTCGAAAGAGAAAAGAAGGGGTACTCGCAAAGTCAACTTAACATTATGTTGTAACACCAAAATGATATAAATACTATAAGTCTGGCTTATCGCTGTATCTTGTAATAGCAAGATAGGCAGAGAGAACGTAGGAACCCGTTTCGTTTCCCAATTTCCACCAAATTTTCAGAGCAATAAAATTAAATAGTCAAGTGAGAAAAATAATATTTCATTCCTTCAAATGGGGATGGAACTGTTTGTCGTGCTTAAAGTCGCACGCATGTTGATTACTATGTAAGTGTTATATAACTGCGCAAAAATTAATAGTTATTTTCAAAATAAACATAGAAAATAATATAAATTTAGCAAATCTAGTAAATTTTGGTCTTCCCCCTTTTTTACGTCATACCCAAGTAAACAAAGGCACGTGAGAAAACTTAGTAACGCAATCATAACATTGCATACTGACAGATGATCCCTATGCCATAAAAACACAAAGTACTTAGTTTTTATAATTAACTGCTTAAGCTTGTTACCTGACTCATATAGTTTACTTTTTTATAATTGTGCATTGCACTATTAAACAGCAGAGTTTGAATCTGCAACTAGCATATTTTACAATTTACATATTGTAAGCATAATCATGTACTTTTAGCTTATTGCTGTGCCGTTAGTAAAAACAAATACAGAAAATATAATAATTTAGAAAATAAAGTTGAATTTTCGAGTGTATAGATCACAGGCAGAGTATATGCAGGAGCATTTCTTATTTATTACTGTATTAATCCTGCAATTTTCTAGCGTGTAAATGACGACATTAACTTGACTTATACACTGAGGTGGAGATACAACTTTAAGTACAGTTCTTATTGTTTTTTATGAAGGAATAACTACCTTACTTATCTTTGGACACAGCTATATTAGTTGTGGTTTTAGAATTCCATTAGAAGTTATATTTAATCTACTATTTATCATACCGTTTGCAGATTTTACCATATTGATTATTATATATTAACCAATATGGTAAAATCGAGGCTTGGGTGCGATTGTAAGCGCGATATGTTGTGGGTTTGATCTCCACTCAAGGAAATGAAATATTTAATATTTTCAAAATATTTTTTTTATGTTTTGGTTTCTTCACTCTGGTAACAAAGTAAAGCACGGCGTTGAGTTCCGCCACTCAACACGCAATGCCTCAAATGCACCGGAAAGTGGGGAACAGAATAGAGTGCTTTATTACTAGGTTCCTAAGTTCCCTCTACCTACACTGCCATGGGCGGGTTATAGCGTGAAGCTGAGTAAGAGAGGAAGTGTGTAAAATTGTGAAGTGATTTGATGATAAACAGATCGTAAGCGTGCGTGCCTCGCGAATTCCAATAGAATTTAATTAGGTAAGCAGAAAAGCTTGGATGGTAGAGATGGTAAGACAACCATTAATGGATTGCAGAGCTTAGGCTCTGCAATCCATTAATGGTTCTACCGTAGGGTTCCTTAAGGTAAGGAACCCTACGGTAGAGTTGTTCCAAGCTCTGAGCTCCTCCTCTAACAATATATTATATCATATTGTGGATCCACAGAATGCTATGTAGTTAATTCTGTTGTGAAATAGGGTCTCTTTTGATTTTATCTCCATACAAATGACCTACAACTTTAAGATTATTAAAAAATATATAATATTCAATTATTTGCATACAGTGTTATATAGGCACAATAATTCTAATTTTATATATATATATATATATATATATATATATATATATATATATATATATATATATATATATATATATATATATATATATATATATATATATATATATATATATATATATATATATAT
>DWMZ01000684.1:0-20315 GCA_018249855.1 Eueides tales michaeli
ATAATGGGAACAATATTTAATTGCCGTTGATATATAATTACTTAAGGCATAACATGGGACTGTCGAGCCACCGCTGAGGCGTTAGCTTGCTACTGCATACGCAACGATTATAGGGTCGATTCTTGCGAGGATATTTTATATTTTCAGGTCTTCACTTTGGTAATAAGACAAAGCGCAGCGTTGGGTTTCGCCACTTTACAAGCAATACTTAAACAATTCATCGGAAAGAGGAGAACAACTTTCGCTATCGTAGCACAGTGGGATAGTTTTCCCCCCCTTGATAGAATAATAATATTAATAATCAAAAAACATTAAATATTTATTAAATTTCTATATTTAATATTCTTAAATTAAATATTTACTACCTAACCTAGCATTTTCAGTCAATATAACATATAAAATTACTTAAAATGGACGTCATAGATCAACTTAAATCGATTTAATAAGTTTTATTCTGTTTGGAGTTAAAAAATGATACGAAATCCCGCCTGTTGAACAACAAGTGTTGATAAATACGTTCAATGAAGTTGAAACTCGGTCAGTGATTACCACAAACGCCACTGAATTACGCATTCAAGATGACCGTAACTTTGACCAAGAGGACCCTTTCGGACCTTAAACTTTCAAATTATGCCTAACGTAGTCCATTTTCGATGAAATAATACGATAATAGCTTATACGCTCAAATTTCTTTGTATCTAAATTATTTAGGTATAAATAAATCATAATTTTATATAAGATTTCATAGACAGGCAGGATGTGGGTTCGATCCCCGAAATGAAATATTTAAAATGTTCAATTTAAATAAAATTTAAAGGCGTTGAGTTCCGCCTATCAACAAGAAATGCCTTAAATTCGGCGGAACATTCTGCAAAAAGTGAGAAACGGAACGGAGTCTCTTAAAACTAGGTGCAGGATACAGTGTGAAGGTAAAAAAATAAAAAAGGATAAAAAAACGATCACCATACTCCCTCCGAACGCAAAGTTAAAATATCAGTTAATACATACAAGATTGAAGCTAGCACTCATAACACATACAAACGTATGTTAAACATTCAAGATATCCAATATTCATAGCCGTTTACTTCAAACAATCTAACCTAAATAGTCAATATAATATCGGCACCCAAATGTACGTGAGAGCGTACACGTCCCTCTAAATTGTTCCATTACAATAGAATTCCAAGAGGTACAGATATAGACAGACAGCTGTATAAAAGTGAAGTGGTAATTCCGATGTTAGCTGCCAAATAGTCCACTACTCTCAAATAATAGTACTTAACTATCATAAATACTATTAAATATAATTTTATTTTTCATAGTATAGAATTTAGTGTAGTTAACGAAGCAGTTATAGTAAACTGTGGACATGATTCATAATTGTATATTACAATGCGAAATTATTTTTATATAAATATTACTAATTAACTGTGGATTTGATCGCCACTTGGGCATGTCACAGCACTTCGTTAGATTCTGCTCTAGCTTTTTTGCCTTTGTTACATTCCTTTTTCATATTAGCATTTATAATTAATTTATACAAGTAAAATAAGTAATAATACCTACAATATGAATATAGTCCATATTATATTCTATTTTTATTTATTTATAAATATTTTCCATCTCTCATTCGATAGATAGTTTTAGGAGAGGGGACTCTGAATATTTCTTTTTTTTCCAGCTTCACGCTGTATCCCCATCACATGGTAAGGTAGGCAGAAGGAATTTCCAAAACTAATGGAACTCTTCGTTCCTATTAAGAAAGTTCCGTTCCCCACTTTTCACTGAACTTGAGGTAATGCAAATTGATTGGCAAAAGTCAAAGCCGTGCTTTGCCGTGTTACGAGAGTGACAAAATAACATATTTAATATTTACGTTCATAGAGTGGGGATCGACCACAACGCGTATAGTTAAATAGATAGTAATTACTTTAGATCATCAAACTGAAAACGCTTCATTTCAATTTGTGTTCATACACAAGCAAAATGCGGACTAGAAACTAACTAGGGGTTAAATAAGCGTCCTACGTAAGTCAGCATATTTCATTCTATAATTTAATTTCTTGTAACTGGTGTACAACTTAGTAATAATAGAAACAGAGTTTGTACCCCCGTTACCTTTTGTGTATTAATAAAAACTGAAAAGTTTAGTGAAACGCGCAATCTCAAGAACTGCTGGAACAAATAAAGAAAAATAGTCAAGTGCGAGTCACCACCCACCGAGGCATCCCGCACCAATTCAAGGATCGTCAATTTTCTTATAAAATTGCACTCGTTTTGTATGAATTAAACTGTAAATATATTGTTTTTTGTGTAAAATACCAATCTATCACTTTTCGGATTTTCACTTTATATGTATATGTTACAGTTAAAACTAGTTTTTCGTTAGTACGCGTTTTTTGCGTAACTAGTTGTAACTACTTGTTACAACTATAAAAACCTAGTTAAAACTAGTTTTAAGTGAACAGAATACATTTTATGTATTCTGTTCACTTAAAACTAAAATACATTTCATATCAGATTTTTTTAATATAATATTACTCACTCATACAGCTTCATTCTGTATCCCGCACGTGGCAGGGTAGGCAGAGGAAACTAGGGCACCTAGTGTTAAGACACTCCGTTTCACTTGTATTTAACATAATAAAATATCACCAATGAATTAGAAAATATTAAATATTTCATTTGTTTGAGTGGGGATCGAACCCACGAACCCATCGTTACAGTCACCTAATTCAAATACAGCCACAATATCTCAATTACAAAACTTATCGATAAAGTTTTGGAAAGACACACGACACATAAATACCTAATACCTATAACTTCTTCTTGTTTATTCAACACAGTAAAATATTGCTTATTAGCGAGCCTCTGGCGGCTACGCCTACTTAAATTATTTACTAATCTCAATTGCTTTTGTATTCGAATAATATTATCACTTTTAAGAAATATCTATACAAAAAAACTTTGAGCTAAAGTAATAAAATATTTGTAGAAATTTTATCAAACTAAATATTTTAATTAACATGCCTTTTTATTTACTAACCGATTGAAATATAAAAAATAGCAAATGTTGAGAAAAAGTTGTCAAAATGTAATAATGATAACTGCATTCAAATATGGCGTTTCTGAGAGCAGCACGTAAAAATACACAGACAAACCGAAAAAAAATTAAAAATCATCTATTTTGGCTTTAGTAAAAGTTGTTTTTCTAATATCGGAACGGAGTGTCTTAACACTATGTTCTCATGTTCCCTCTGCCCACCCTTCCATGTGCGGAGTACAGAGTAAAGCTGAAAAAGTGAAAATATTTATAATTATAATTAAAAAACTTACTTTGCTTTTATTTCTTGTATGTATATGCTTCACTTTTTGCAGTCTACGCACTTTATTAAACTTGTAATTTTACATATACGTACTAATAATATTTTTACCGCTTTATGAAATTAAAGTTATTCTTTTTTAAATATTCTTTATTGTACTAAATTGTTATATTAGAAATAGTTACATAAAAAAATTGTGTACAAAGTTGGACTTATCTCTGCTAGAGATCTCTTCCAGCCAACCAGTGGAAGTGGATGAGTGACATTAAGCGGGAAAGAACACACTAAGTACAATTAAAAAAAGAAAAATTAAAACCGATAGAAAGATTAAGCTAAAAAAAAAGTAATATATTATAAAGTATAAAAGCATATATAATATTCACATAATATACATACATATTTTATATATTATAGACATTACATACAATATATATACACAAACCTTACATAGTATACATACACAACATAAACATACATATACATACATACACATACATACACATACATACACATACATACATATATACATACATTATATGATAAATAAACATATAATTACTTATACGATGATAATATGATTATGGACTTCATAACCACTGTCTGAGATCTAAATGTCTAAAGTACCCAGTAGATATTTTTTTATTTTTTGCTTGAAGGAAGCTATGGAATTACTTTTATTGTTATAATTATATAATTAAAAGTTACCAACAACGTATTACAAAATAAACAGTCGCAAATAGTTATTATCTCACCAACCTCAAATACCTATCACAATTACATTTATTTTTAAATTCTCACTGTGTTTTTTTATATAAAAACACAAATTAATACTAAAATATATAATATTTTCTAAGAATTTGGAATTTTTCTCCTCTCTCTATTGTTTTTCATTTGACTGTGAAAATAACTTATTCAGTCAACATTATATTTGACATTTATGATCAACAAATAAAAAATAATACTTAAAATATGTTATTCATATTATTTATATTATTACTTTTTATAAAAATATAATAGGTATAGTAACAAACTTAACGCCGCGTTGTGTCTTGTTACAAGGGCTGGGAAATAAAAATATATCTTGTCTCCGAGTGACAATATTAAATGAAATTGTTGAACTATTATAAAATTAACAAATATCAATTAGACAAAGTAAATGGTTAAATTTACTTAACGATAAGCGCTAGGCAGCTTAGTTGGAACACGAAATTTAAATTGAATCCTTAGAAATGCTGACTATTCCTTTGGAGTGAATAATTTAGGATAAAAATGTGGGTAGAACGGATGATTTTAATTTAATTTTGATAAATTTTGTGGGGACTTTTTCTTAATCAGTGAAATGTTAGAAAATAATATAGTGTATGTACATTTTCAATTCTCACATATGGATTGATAAATAATGAATAACCTTTCTCCATTGTAGAAACCTTGAGCAGTGAAATTGGAGCTTAAACCAAACGTGTATCTAGACTTAAAAATATGATGACATTCAGTCATAATGAACTCGGTTTTATGATTATAAAGGTTGAAGCCGTAGTGGCGCCTTTTATTTCATTGTGAGTTCATTTTGGAGGGAATTACTTATTTTCATTTACATGCTCTGAAAAGAAGACATAAGACCCTTAATCCCACTATTGAATATGCAATATTTGAAAATTTGGTTGAAAAATGGGAAACTGAGTATTTTACACAACATACCCTCTGAGTAGGGCAGTAGTAGTAGCAGCATACTGCTTGATGGCATAGGTTATAGCGTTAAGCTAAACAAAAACATATTTCACTGTCCTTATACATTCTGTACGTAAGAAGTAGATATGTTGTTTTTTTTTTTCATTTTGACCTTATCTATACACTTTATGGAAAACCAATTTATAGAATCCCATAATCGTTTTTGTGTGAAAGCCTCTACGAGGGTGCTGCAAGTACCTTATATAAAATTTCGTTATTGGCTTGTTCCGAAATAATTAATTTGTTTTGTCGTTTAATTAAATTATATTAAACAAAATATTTGTTCGGTGAAAATTTCAATTGAAAACTTAATAGATGTTTAAATTACAAGACATGTTTCTAATTGTTTGACCTTGGTCAATAAATTTGTTTGTTTTATAACCCCTTCTATTAGGTATTATTATATATAATCTTTTTTTGTACTCGTATGTCGCATATAGGTTGGTAGGTAAGCTGGTTAAGACATTTTGTTTCTCAAATGAATTATCAAGCATTACGTTTTGTGTGACGTAACTCAACATCACACAGGCCTTGCTGTTGTCTAATTTTCTAAGCCCACCGCATATAACAAATGAAAATATTATCCTAATCATTTTTTTACATGGCACTTCACTTAATTTACCGCAGGTAGGCCCTTCCAGATCGGTGGTGCTATATGTACGCATTCAGACACTTGCCACTGCGTCACCTGTTAAATAAATATTTATAAATCAATAAAAAATAAGGAATAGATATTCTATTCTATTTTTTTTATTTTGAGATTTTATTTTGTGCAATTTCGAAATTTTAGCTGAAAGTAGAGAACAAACTGCTTACCATTTTTGTGTTCAACTGTTGTACTATGATAAATCGTTTAAATGTTACCTTTTCAATATTATTGTGTATTAAAATTTATATATGTGGTAACAAATTATACTGTCATCACCAAAATGACGTCACCGAAATGACTACCTTAAAATAAAACATAAAAACGCACGAGTCATTTTAGTGTCGATCTTATTGCTTTTCAACCCAACGGCTTTAGAAATTTTGAGGCACATTTTTATGTACGTTTAAACAGTTTTATACTTGTGGTTAAATAAAAATTAGCTGTTATTTTATTTTATTTTATATAAGCTTCATTTAAAACTATATAAGAATTAGAGACAAGAATCCAAGCTAGATCCGAAAGACTGTTGTGGGAGGCCCGGGGATGCTTTAGACCTGGAAGAGTGTGTATGGATCAGATCTTTTCCTTCCGCATGATCACGAAAAAATTTTGGCAGTAAACCAAAAAAAATTCTGGGCTTTTGTGGACTTGGAAAAGGCGTTTGAAAGGGTTGTAAAAAAGAGATTATGGGAGATACTACCCCGGTACAATGTGAGCGGACCCTTGCTACAGGCTGTAAAGCCTCTTTACAGAGGTCACTCGCTTGTCGCCTTGGCTTGACATCCCATCGGGTGTTACACAAGGTTGCGCCATGTCAGCTTGGTTGTTCAAGTTGTATTTGGACAGCTGTCTTCAAGGAGTAAGACAAAGTGACAGGGGAGTGAAAGTAGG
Source organism: Eueides tales michaeli (assembly GCA_018249855.1). Lineage (NCBI taxonomy): Eukaryota > Metazoa > Arthropoda > Insecta > Lepidoptera > Nymphalidae > Eueides > Eueides tales. Next base: position 6,592 of record DWMZ01000684.1, read on the forward strand.
TACCTTGAATTTAAATTGCCTGCTGTACGCAAATTATGCAATGTATCATTAGCGAGTTACAGGCATTCGTTACTACTCTGAGAGAAGTGTGCAAATAATGGTCCAAATAGGTCTGAATCCGAATAAAACGAATGTTATCATATTTGAAAGAAATGAAGAAATGATAAAATGCAAGATCAGTGTAAATTATAAGATATTAAAAAAAAAGTGAATGAGGTAGTATATCTGGGAAGTATGTTTAGCAGAGAAGGAAGGTACGAAATGGATGTGGAAAGGCCTACGGACTGCCGGTGACAGACTCAACGGTGCCTTAGCCGTATTAGCAAATGAGTGAAGAAAGAATGGCAAAAAAGATTTATTGAAAAAAAGTGAGTAGTAAGAGAGGGAGGGGGAGACCTCAGTTGTCCTTCGAAAACACAGTATCTACTATACTGGAGGAAGGTCACGTAAAAAGCATGAGGACCTCCCCGGGAGGGTATGTATGGAGAGGTTTATGACAGTAGACGAGGCGAAAGAGATATGCCGAGACCCCGCTCTGTTCTTCTTGCCTACCCCGCTAGGGAGATAGCGTTAAGTTAAGTTAACACAATGCAACGTACATACAAGTTTATATTTTATTAAAAATTGTAGTACCGTTAGTAAAAGCGGTACATGATGCATTTCAACGGAAACGAAACGTCGGGCTGTCCAAAATGTATTTTATATTAAATATACGGGATTTAAATTTGATGTACATGACACTATAAAAATTTTAAAAATGACACTGTGAAAATAGTAAAAATATACGCGATTTATCCAGTTAAAATATTGTAATTTACAATTATTTAATATCATATCTAATTTTTTTTGTTTAAAACACCATTATAAGCAGAATTTTCTTTACGAATCAAATTTAAGTACATACATGAGTCTACGAAGGCACACTTTCTTATCTCCGATACCGAGATAATACATGTTACGCATATGCCAGAATTAAAAGAAACGATTTGTTTTACAAGAGCGGGTAAAGTAATCAAACAGTGGGCTTGATTACTTCTGGCGAATTTAATGAGTCGTTGTGTTTTTAATCAGACGCTGTTCCTGTGGAGCCATTATATATGTACATAGTACACGCTTTCCGCAGATTTTTTAAGACGATTTTGAGTTCGATACCCATTTGGAGGAATTAATGGATATCGAACTCAAAATCGGCGCTTTTACCATCGTTCGTTTGTTTGTACCACATCGTATACGTGTGATAAAATCATATCAGTCTTTTTCTCACATAGTTCCACGCAGTATCCCACACATGGCAGGGTACGTAGACCCCTTCTCAAGACTAACAGGTTTATGTTATACTGTCCCCCTGTCACCTTACGGCATAATCAATGGGACCAGTATACCTGACCCTGGGCTTTACCTCGGTAACAGGGATCACTTCCGGCAGGTCGAATCTATTACTTACGTGGTAGTACTCGTTAAAGGGGGAGTCCCTCCGCGCAACCGCCAACCAGCCGGAAGCCGTTCGTTTACCACGCTCAAACAGGTGCCGGAGGTGTAAGGCACACACATCAATGGAAGTGGCAGCACTCTCTCACAGCCCGCACGCCGTCCGTTGTACAGCAGCCAATCAGTACTCTGGCCCCCACTATCGGTCTCTCCGAACCATGTGAGGTCCACCAGGTATCTCTTCGCCTTGAGCCGGTGAAGACAATAGCTTACTGCGTACGAAGTCGGACGCCCGGTCACGACATATGGCAGGGTAGGCAGAAGGAACTTGATAATCTAGTATTCAGACATTCCGCCACTTCCGCTGAATTTGAGGCATTGTTTGTTGATTGGCGGTATTCAAAGCCGCGCTTTGCCTTGTTACCAGAGCGAAGGTACGAAAACAATAAATACTCAAAGAGTCCATATTAAATATTTCATTTTTCGAGTTTGGATCGAACCCACTCGACCCAATATCATATGCTACAAGCATATATAAGTAAAAGAACATATAAGAATAGTCTCATTACAGAAACAGTACCAGTTATGTCTTGCGTGACATATTAATTAATTGTAAGTATAGGTAGTGTAATAATGAGTTATTTCTACTTACTGGAAAGGACTACAGTATAAAAAAAAACACAAGATCTCTTTTGAAATATTAGTGAAATGTGTGGTTTTCCCCTTCTTCTTAATGTTTAATGTTTGTGTGTAGTTCTCTATGTATTTATTATGAAAATCTATTAAATATAACAAACAGTACAAAACTATAAATTAATATATTTGTAAAATATTACTTATTACTAATTCATTGTTATGCATTTATTGTAAATATTTCTATTTAAGAAGTGAAAGCAGTTTTTTATCTGGATATCTTTTTAACATATTTTATATTGAGTAAGAATATATCTTTCTTACCGTATAATCTCTTTTGTGTGTTCTCCATATAATGTGACATTAGCGAAGTAATACTGCTCGCTCAGAACGCCAAAATCTACATTAAGAACAGAAATACGTGATGACTTAAAGGTAGAGAGAGTATTTATAGAGGGTTCGGGTGCAATATCAACATACCGTAATTAAGTTGGGACTATCATAAATTGAAAGTAATAATAATTAAAAGTTTACGAAATAATAAATTGTCAAGAAAGATATTAAAAGAGATACAGCATAAAATAAAAAATATTACTTAATATATGTGATGAAATCACATTCACAGTCAACAAAAAAAATCTAAGTAGACTTTTTCTAAGGAGTATCACAAGAAAGACCAAGTTTCACACAATCAAAAATGACACTATACAAAATGTACTTCACGCTGAATTAGTTATCAGTGTGGAGCGATTCCGCGGCGGATATTGCTGCATGATTGAGAACGGCTCCACTCAAAGCGATTGGTATTATAAAAGTAAAATTTGTAATGCATTTTTGATGAATACAGTACATTATTTAAATATCAATAAAATTTAGGGTACACTTTTTTAATGGATATTATTTAGCAGCTTAAGTTAATTCTAAAAAAAATAATTCATAAATTGAGGTTACTAAACTAGATTAGTAGAAGATAATTTAGTTACTTCTCATCTCTTCTCAAAAAAATATAAAAAAATAGTACATTTTTTTGTGTTACATTTATTTTATATTATGCAAAGTGGATAAGAGGCACGGTTTCGAGTCTTACTAAGTTAAAAAAATATATAACTATTCAAAAATATATATGCAGACCGTCGAGTCTCAGCGGTACAGCGTCTAGCTGTCAGATTGACGGGTCGGTAACTAACGGAAGAATAAATTGTTTTCTATATATTTTGGGAACGTAGCACTAGATTACGGTATACGAGGTTGGCTTGATAGTAACAAAATGTAGAGAATCTACTGATTTCAAAAGAAAGTAAATAAAAAGCAATCTGAAATTTTGGTTAACGGAGCCTTTTTGGTGACTACAGTGTAAAAAAATAAAAAAATCTTAGATTAGACCTTAGCTACGAAAATCTATGAAAGCTATCGTACAGAGTAAAACATATTTAAAATTTTGTTTCACTCCTTGAAGACAGCTGTCCAAATATAAATCGAACAATGAAACTGACATGGCAAACTTGCTTAACACTCGATTGAATGTCAACCAAGGCAATATATCAGCTCCTACTCGTGCGCAGGTTAAGTGATCTCTATAGAGAAACTTAATAGCCTACCGCAAAGCTCCGCTCACTACTGGCCGGACCAATGGATGAGACACACGTAAAATTTATGAATATTAACATGTAATTTTTATAAGATGTACGAAGTGACAATTTTAAAAACTCTTACAGAAAATTATATTTTAAAATTTATGACAAAATCTGTGCAAACAAAGCTGTGGGCGATGTCCAGTAATGAATTTATATGAGTAGATATTTATAAAATTACTTCGTTATTAACTAAACGACTATCAGATAATACACAGTTGAAGCTCTAACTTGATGCGTACATTATATCTTTTAGTTATGGGTTTACTAACAGAAAAATTTAAAGAATTTCTATGAAAATGGCGAAAAGGATATTATAATTTTAGCTTAAAAAAATACAAAAGTTTTACGTTAATTAATTATTAAGTGACCTAAAAAGTAATATACTTCATGTTAATTATATTATAAAAAAATCCTGGCTTTGCTCTAGTGGCTATCGAAAAGATTAGAGTTATGTCACTAAGGCTAAAGAGAATATTCCGATAAATTGCCGATCCAACAGAATAATTATTTAATTTGAACTAGTGGTATTCAACCAAACACACTTTTCAAAATATTGGTGGTAGTATGTTGTATTTACTTAATATCAAGTAAAATAATCATAATTGAGGAATGTCGTGACGTAAGGGCACTACGTGTCACTCTATATATAAAAGTATGTAGATTCGAACCCCTCTCGGGGATATGAAAAATTTAATATTTTCAATTAAAAATGTTTAATGTTCTCTTTACCTCGCTCTGGTAACAAAACAAAGCTCGGCGTTGAGTTCCACCACTCTACACGCAGTGCCTCAAATTCGGTGGAAATTAGGAAAAGGAACGGAGTGTCTTAACACTAGGTTCCTAAGTTACCTCTGCCTACCCTGTCAGGTGCAGAGATACAGCGTTAAGCTAAAATAACATATTAAACAAAGTAAAAATTAAATAATCGTATTTCGAACAAAATCATATCCTACGAGTATATATGGCATAGCCACGAATTGAAATTCTTTTAACGCTTTAAAAATGCGATTACCTTATTACAATGCTCAACGATATTATTCGTTTGAAAAATGTAAGCCGTTTTCGTATAACAAAATTTTATAAATAATATTGATGGACTGTCAAGTCTTCTGCTTCTTTTGAAAGTTTGTTATAGGGAATGTACAATCAAAGGAATGAACTATTTTCAGTTTCGAAGCTAGGCATTAAGTTTCACACTAAGTCAACACATAATGCTTTGAATTAGGCGAAAAGTGGAGAGTCACAACCCTGCAGGAATAAATATATTCAAGTATATTTCAAGTCAATATAAAATTTACATGTATAGTAATAAGTTATATTAATTATTATATATCATAAGGTTAAGATATATGGTACCATAGCACAGATCTAGATTATATCTAAAATACAGTAATCCTAATCACCAGAAGCGCTATTTAACAAAATATTCTTTGCAACATGTCCAATTAAACCTAGGTGCAACGTTTGAAAGCTTTTAATATATCATTAAATCTAATTATATCTCACAATTAGTAACAGTGAAAATATTCTTAAAAATACGTGGGAGATAAAGAAAGGACCGTCGTAGCGCAGAATTAAAAGCATGCAACTGTTAACGCGACGTTTATAGGTTTGATTCCCACATTGAAAATTATTCATATCTTGATTTCTTCGTTCTAGTTATAACGCAAAGAGCATAGAGTTCAGCCACTTAACACGCAATGCCTGAAAAATGCAAATTGGAGAACAGAAATGATTTAATGTTATATTACTTATAAAAGCAGCAGTGTTTTCAGCTTTAAACTATATCCCATATAGCATTGTAACCAGAGGAAATCTAGAGTCAAAACACTCCGTTTTGATCTTTCTACTCGAGTTTGAAATATTGCGTGTTGATATATGCTTAGTTAAACTCAATTATTTTATTAATGTTACCACCCCTTAAACATGTGCCAAGTTCTAACAATATGATGCCATATCGTGGGCAATTAATCATCTGTTCGTCAGTAGAGGCAATAAAGCAAACGTTTACTTTCCTAATAAATAAAATGATGGCCTATAATAAACTTACGATTAGTTATTGTAGTGTCATTTAATATAGTTTTTATAATGTTTTATGATACATGGATTACAATTTTTCCGGCCTAGGATAAGCAAAATCAACATTTTCTTTGTCCATCTTAGGCTCAATCTTAAATAGCCGTTAAATAGCCGAGATATATCATATCAGGGATATGATATTTTGTTATCATTATATTTATCAGTAATCATTGAACCCAAATTCATCGCAATTACTACGTCGCAACTACTTTGCATCAATGGCCTTAATTTTTAGTTCTAATTTAGAAAAGAATAGTATTTTTTATTTTTGTTGTGGTGCCAATTAAGTTGTTCGCAGCCGAGGGACTCAAAAATCCGAATTTACTTTAAACTGAATTTATTTTAATTCAGAAATTAATTTAAACTAAACACGACTTTAAGTGTTGAAGTGGTAACACAGAGTGAATAATAAAATGCAAATTAACATTATGTGGAAACTTAAACAATAAGACACAGTTATTGGAAAAAGATGGTTTGGTGTGGTGCGCAACAGTTGCCGGTACAGGGCCACAGTGGGTGGTCGTCGGTGAATGCGGTGTCTTAGGGTGGTCGCATACATAACTTGCCTAATCAAGTTATAAATAGCTTAAATAATATTGTCTATTTAAAACTATTTGTAATGAATCTACGAAAAATGTAATAAAGAAACGTTACTACTAATTTTTTGAGGTTCCGTACTTCCGAAGAGAAAACAGATAACTTATAGGATATATTGGTTGCCCGTCTGTAAGTCTGCCAATACCATTTACCTTAGGATTGCATGGAGCACGCTGAAACTAATATCAAATATTCAAGTCTACGGATCCTCGGAGCATAAAGTTATTTCCATAGTAAAAAGCTTATAATGGTGTATTTGTAGACAATTACATAGAAAAAGAAAACGCACGAAAAATTAAGTTTTTGAAGTAAACAATTTCTAAATTTGTACAAGACCCTCGGTGGGCGAATATGACTCACACTGGACAGTTTTTTTATTTGTAGAAGCAAAATAAAATCTGATTAGAAGTAGTATTACTCTAGCATTGTCATAAAAACAAGCTTAAATAAATGAAGAAAGTATAAGTAAAGTTGTACGGTTCTATTAAGTTGGAAGTGGGTCAAGAGCATCAATGAATAGAAAATTTATCGAATATGGACTTCTCCTATATTCTATTTAATTCATATTTTGAATCAAATTTTAGATATAATTTGTATATCAATTATTCTAGTTTTAGTAGATTTATATTTAATTGGAATTGAATTAAATACTAATATTATAAATCTCAATATTTCCTTTGAACACACTTATCTCATGAGCTACCTCATGTATTGTTATATGTTTTTAAACTATGTTAATCGCGTCGATATATGTTCATTATACCTGCAGTTAGAGTCACAGCGGGCAGTTAGGGTTTATGCATGATATACAACTCTTACTTACTATATATTTGAGAAGCCTGAGGTCAAAGGTAGTAGATTATAATTAAGTAAGGACTGACATTTGATAGGATAATATGTAAGAAATATTAAAATATAGGGGTAATGTATAAGGCCGCTCGATCAACGTCAATCGTTACGCCAACCCTTTAAGATAGAGGTAACAATGCTTTCTTATGCTTAAATTGTGTTTATTTAGGTACTTAATAATTATATATGGCGCCTTCGTGGCTCAGTAGCAAAGAGTATACTACTGTCTACTCGATGGTTGTAGGTTACTTTATATGAAATTGATCAATAGAATTTTGGGCACATTTCATTCAGCCAGGCGTAAGATATATAATAATTCTTTGTTATACAATATATCTTCAAAAATAAAACAAGGATCAATTGTATGGCGTTGCGAATATTATTTTACTCCAGTGGGATTAAGTCGTATCATCAAAGTGATGCTCCGTAATGTAGTTGTATTATTCACAACTGTACTTGTTAAAAACAACACTAAACTGTACTTATTTTTTATACATATTTGTCATCATGTTGAACTTGGGGACTTAGTGTTAAAACTCTTCATGCCTTTCTCCACTTTCCACCGAAATTGAATTAAATTTCCTTGAGTATGCATCGAACCTACAATCTATCCCGTTTAACGATAGACTGTAGGTTCAAGTACTTCAAGTAGTTCAAAGCATTATCGAACATATAAATAGAATATCAATTTGCAACAATATGTAACAAGACGAACGAACTTCAGCGTTACGTTAGCGTTACGTTTACATCTCTTTGAACAACTTTACGTTAAAAGAAAATTTGTAAAGTATACAAAATAAAAACAACAATTTTTCAATTAAACTTTTCAGTTTAGAAAATCTAAAAAAAATTATGCTCCATTTTACTCTTGAGTTATTTTTACAATATTTTTTACTTGAAATAATATATTAATAAATTTAAAAAATCGAAAGCTCACTGAAACGAATATTCACTTCGGTATAATAACTATGCAGAATTTAGAATTATATTGTTTTTTTTTATTATTTTTTTTCAGCCTCTCGCAGTATATATCTCGCATATGACAGGGTAGGCAGACTGAACTTGGGAATGTAATATTAAGATACTTCGTTCCGTTTCCCACTTTCACCCAGAACATGTCGAAACAGGACTCTTATCGGTTATAGTTATTATAACCTATTAATATAATAAATTTATCTGATATGTATTTATAAATCAAAATGGATATACTCGTAGATGAAGAAAACATTGATGAAATCAAAATAAAAAATAAAGAATATCTACCCTAGATTTATAGTAGTGCTATTTATTGTTCTAAATATTTCTATATTAACAATAAAAGAAAGCATAAAAGCATTTGTGTTATCAATAATTCAGATTTATTTTATAGAAAAACGTACTTTAACATTATTTACTTATTTATTGTGACTATAAATTATAAAAATTCCTAAAATATTTTAAAATTTTAAAAACAAATAATAATATTTATCGTAAAAATAACATTATAGATGTTGATATATGAACAGGCTCGATGGCGCAATTGGTAGTGACCCTGCCTTGAACGCCAAGAGTCGCGGGTTCGATTCCCGCTCAGGACAAATATTAATGTGATGAACATTTGTATTTGTTCTGTGTTTGGCTGTTATATATGTATTTAAGTATTATATTTGTGTTCCCTCTGTTGCCTGATATCCGTAACACAAGTGCTTACGCTACTTAGTACGGGTCAGGTCAATGTATGAGGTGTTGTGTGAATTTTATTTTATTTATTATTTATTATTTTAAATTAGAACAGCTTTCAAGAAAGCTCTAACATAATAAGTTTAATAGCCACAATAAATAAACTGCCACTTTGATATAGTCTTTGAGAGACAGATGGTGCAGAGAGCTTTTAAGTCCTGTCGACTGAGATGGGGTATACAAGTGGAGTGCTATTACGATTGCAATACTATCAATAGCTATGTTTTTTCTTGTTGTGTTTCAATTTGCTACATCTACTACAGTGAAGCTGCAATATTGAAGGTGATATGTTAGATCAGAATCGATTGTAAATTACTTGCTTATTTTTTTCGAATCGAGACTTTTTTCAGCTTCACGCTATATCCCGCACTTGGCAGGGTAAGCAGAGGGAATTTGGGAACATAGTGTTAAGACAGTCTTCCACTTTCCCTCGAATTTGAGGTATTACTTATACTGAAAATAATAAAATCCATACAGCTTTCAAAGAAATATTGATATGTACTACTCTTGCATTTATCTGTACGAAAGATAATTCGGCTGAATTAATAATTTAATTCAAGTAATAGTATAGTCTAGTCACGTTTTTAGAACTATAAAACTATCTCCTCCCTTTGTATATGTTTTACGTCCATTCCGTTTACGTTTTGCCTTTGTTCAAGCTACCATATGGCTCTTTACATTAATTAATTAAATTAGAAAGTTCGAGAATAATAACAAAATTATTGTTATTTTATTTAATTTAGATAAAAGTTAATTATTACAATCAATTAGTGATCAGGCTCAGCGGCAAAGTGTCTGAGTCTTAACACTGTGGATATGGGTTCAATTATCACTCGGAGTGTAGTTGTTTTTTCATTAACTTACTCTAGTAATAATACATAACGCGGAGTTGTGTTCCGCCACTCGATATGCAATAACAAATTGGGAAGGGAATGTATAGATATAAACTAGTATTAAGATATTAGGTTCTATATGCTTACCTGCTATATGCGAAATACAACGTGAACAAAATAAATGACATTTCTTACTTTAATATTCACAAAAGCTTATCAATCACCTTACGATTAAATGTCAAAATATCAATCACCTTACGATTAAATGATAAAATAAGAGTATTGTATTTATAAACTTACTTGGTATCAAAGATACTATTAATATATTTTTCTATTATTACTGTTTCAGATTTTATGGATACCCATTCAGTATTCACTTGTTTCAGGTACTAAGTACACAATGTATGTAAAATTGGACAGCAAATAGGACATCACTATATCCTTTTTGCCTACTTATTAAATATATTAAAAGCGTGAAGCTATAATATTATTTTATAAAGATAGTTTTATGTTTCAAAGACAGCCAAAATTCTAATTTACCTTAGACTGTGTATTATAAAGAAATTTTACACATATTTTAATAATTTAAGTGAAATTTTGATGCGACAATATTTTATGTTATCATCATATCATATTTCAAAGGCTTTTATAAAAAATATCATAGATCATTTATATTTATGAACAAATGTCCACATTTTATTTGACAATTAATCTAATTAACAGACAGTATTACATAATTAATCAAATTATATTATATTTTATTTCATACAGGATCGCTACAATTATACTAAAGGAGAATATAAAATGAAAAAATAATAGCACAATAATATGTTTGCTTATTCTGAAAAGAATATTGTATATTGTCATATGTATTTGACATTTGACGAAAAATTCACTCGCACTATTGTTATATATAACCATAGAGGCAATTGTCGCGTTACAGGAAGTAGACCCCGTGTAACTGCGCCATGAGGGTCACAATTATAGGTTACGTTACTTAACTTTCACGAGTTACAAGGATGCAAAATTATCGCTTTTGTCTCAATTGGCTATTTAATTAAAAATGATTTAAATTGTCATTAAAATTCATTTATTCTAGGTATAAAAAAATCTATTGAAGTTTTGAAATCAAATTGTATGAGAAATCAAGATTGAGAAACCAAAAAGATTGACTCAGTTTAGTACCTTCATTCAATCAAGTTCGATCTGCATAAAACTACGGCTTTACAAATTTATTAAATTTCATATTATATATAATTTGCTTAATTAAATCTTTATGTAATGAAATTTAAAAAAAAAAACATTTCGTGGCACAGTGGCACATGCGTGCGACTGGAGACGTGACGAGTTTTCAGCTCAATCTCCGCACGAAGAAATGAAGTCTTAAAATAAAAAAATAGAAAATGCCTAAGCCAATACCACAAAAATCCAGAAATGCCTTGGCCACATTTTCTTGAAAATGTGGTGCGGAATGGAGTGTCATAACACTAGGTTCCTAAATTCCCTCTGCCTATCCCGCAATGTCCAGGATGTAGGCGTGAAGCTGAAAAACAAAGAGAGTCAAAAGAAGTTCAAAATAGAAGGCTATTGATATATGAGATGTAATGTTTTCATATCTAAACAGAAATGAATAATTTTAAAATACAATATTTAACGATTATTATTAATAGCAACACATAAAGGATAAAAATTTGCATCATTCCCATTATTTTTTAATAGTAACTTATTTTGACCTTTTCTTACTGCACTAGTATTTTTTGTACCAAAAGACATTTTAGTTTTGATACCGTGTTTCCGATGTAGAAAAAGTAATGGAGTTTACCTGCAAATAAAAAAATGAATTAAATATCGCTGATCTTTTATATTAATTGCAATATTTATTAAATTGCGTAAGCAATAAATTATTCTACTAAACACACAAAATGTTAATTTAAGGATACATTTGCTTGCAATAAACATTCTGGACGTGTATTTACCAGACCAGTCAAAAAAATACGAACAAAAATTGGTCATTAGTAATTGACATAAAAAAATATATATGTAATTAAATTTCGTGTACATAGCGTCAAGAGAAACCTAGTGTTAAGTTTCTTACGCACAATTTTTGAAACATTGCCACACAATGCCATACTTTGTCTTGTCACAGTCTTACCAGAGCGAGAAAATAATTTATTTCCAAGAGCGTTTGCCTTTTGGCCATTGCCTAATGGCTGGTATGCTACCCGGGTTTTGGCACCAAACATCTGTTGATATAATAATATCTTTCATTTAAAATCCGTTTTGTTTTTAAATTATTTGCACATAAATTATAAATGAAAAATATTTTAATTATTTTTTTGCTTTCGTAATCATAATTTATATGAATTTCATATAACTAACATTACCAGAAAAAATGGCTAATTAATAGTAACTACTTGACATATTTGCTCTCTCATGTTACGAATTTAATTTAACAACATCTCATGTTATTTTTTTAAGTATAAAATTTCGTTGAAGAACGAAATAGGGGCTGCCATGAGTTAAATTTTCTAACTCCTCTTTTTTTCTTTTAAACGTGGTCTTTTTAGCGTAGTTTAGCATTCAATGTCGCGCCCAACTAATTTATTTTATGTTTGTATGGTATTATATGATCGTTTATAAATAAGATAGGCTTCATCTTTTATATTAATGAAGTCAATATGAATTGATTTTGATTAATTTTATTTAATTTACAGTTGAAGCTACTTACGGTTCAATAAATCGGAAGAAAATAAATATATATAAAAAAAATAAAAGGAACTCTGTCCTTATTTCATTAATATAAAAAACCTTTTAAATTTTCTATTTTCTAAAACTATTAAAATTTTTGTTTTTTGTTAGCAATTTAAAGGCAGCCCTAATAAACGGCGATATAGCTTAGTAGCATCGTTGAAGCACACTCAGTGCACGTAAATTAGTTCAAATAATAAAAAAATTGTATTTAATTAAGATAATTAGATACTTTACATTTTTTTTCATTTCATTATTTTTCAGCTTCACATATTATCCTGCTCATAGCATATTAAGCAGAGAAATTTTGAGATCAAGTTCTTATAGAAAAGACAAAGCGAACAAGCGTACGGGTCATCTGATGGTAAGTGATCACCGCCCAAAGCCCTCTTTGCCCACCAGAGCCATACCAGGCCTTCATAGTGCTTTATCGAATTTAATATATCGAATTTAAGGCATTGCTGATTAAGTGGCGGTTCAACTCCTCGATTTGCTTTATTACTAGAGCGATGAAATGATAATATAAAATGCTTCATTTTCTCTACTGAGGACCGAACTGACATGAAATAGAAGTTATATATAAAAATCCTGTCACATTTACAGTCGCAGGCATCTGCCCCTGCGCCATTACAGGTCTTAGGCTAAGATTTATTGCAAACAAAATATCAGCATACAGATAATATAAATAATAGACTGCTCCTGTTTCGCCTTAACAACATAAGAGTAACTTCCACTATGTTATTCCTTACTCGACCTTTCTATTAAATATAGTATACCTATAAGAAATAATATTGAATCCATCGTGACGCAGCACGGATGAGTGTTTGACTTTTGTGGTGAAGGGTTACGTTGTGGATTTGATTTCCCATTGGATTAATAAAAATGGATTTTTGTATTTTTTTCTTGCTTTTATAATAAGACGAAGCCGATGTTAAGTTCCACAAAAAACACAATAATTTGTGTTTGATTTAGAACTCTCAAATATTGGGAGAAATTAGAGAACGAAAAATTTTATTACTATCTACAGTGAAACTTTTTTATGAAAAATATAAACTGCCTTTTATTTCTGCCTTTTATATCTTATTATATATAATAAGATTTAAGGAATAAAAGGCATAACTTCCGTTTCATAATATAAAAGTAAACAGGTTTCACTATTTCATAATATCATGAACGTATATCATAAGAAAACTATTATTCTTGT
>DWMZ01000685.1:0-20308 GCA_018249855.1 Eueides tales michaeli
AAAGTGCCTGTATTAAATGGAATAAAATTTTTTATTAAGTTAATAAATAAAAAATTGAGGCCTGTCGTGGCGCAGCGGTACAAGCGTTGCCTGTAACCGACAGGTTCTGGGTTCGATCCCCAGTCGATGAAATGAAATATTTAATATTTTCAATTTAAATATTTAATGTTTTCATTTCTTCGCTTTGGTATTAAGGCAAAGCACGGCGTTGAGTTCCGCCACTCAACACGCAATGCCTCAAAAATCGGCGGAAAGTGGGGAACAGAAGTGGAACGGAGTGTCTTGACACTAGGTTCCCGGGTTCCCTCTGCCTAACCTGCCTTGTGCGGGATGCAGCGTGAAGCAAAAAAAAAAATAATAAATGTTGAACAATCAGCCTAAAGTGACATAAGGGCACAAACGGGTGAGTGTAATAGCTAAATGTTGTGGATTCTTTCACAACCCAACATTGTCATTGTCTCCAGATTTTGTGATAGCCTTTGCTTATCTTGCTGGATGTAGAATGAAATTGAAAACAAAAGCATCATTCATCATTCTTGTTAGCATGCTTATAAGAAACGTAAGTATTAATGGGAACAGAGTTTCTTAACACTAGGTTCCCGTGTGCCCTTTGCGTACCCTGCTATATACGAGACTCAGAGTAAAGCCAAAAATTTAATTAAAAGATTTTATTCGTTATATCTAAACACAGAGAATACTTTTCTGTCAATTATTTAATAACAACTTCGTAGCAAATCTGAGTTGACCATCAAAAGTACAAAATATTCACGTCTATAGTCCCTCAGCGCGTGGAAACAGTAAGTTTCGCTAATACTGAACGAAGGTCACGTTAAAAGCATGAGGACGCCCCGGAGGACATGTATGAAAAGGTTGATGACATTGGACGAGGCGAAAGAGGCAGTTTTAATCCTTCCTATTCTTAAAGATAAAGCGAAAAGCTAAATGCATCTGGTTGCCTCTTATCTGTTATATAATTAATTTATTAAAAACACATTACATTCCGTTCCTTTTAATATATTGTCATTCCATTGCGGGTTAAGGGATTGAGCTCAAGGTTGCGCTTTGTCGTGGTACCAGACAAAAGAAAAGAAAAATATTAAATATTTCATTTAATCAATTGGGAATCGAGTCTATAACCACGGACGCCGCACGCTTTTGCCCCTGCGCCACCACTGCCTATAAATTTGAAGCGATATACATTTTAAAAATTAAATTTAGCTCGTGAAAATAAAATTAATGTGTATTTAATATTTTCACTTACGGAAATAAAATATATCATATTTTCTTTTGATAGCTCTGGTAGCAAAACAAAAACAATATTGAATTCCTTACATTCGGTGGAAAATTGGAAACGATGTATCTTAACATATGGTTCCCAAATTTCCTCTACTCACCCCACTGTGCGAATCTAAAAAATATATTGTAACATAAATTTAAAATTTTCAACAGCACAAACGCAAATATTTGCATTTCTGCAATGCAGATGCCATTAAACAGTGGCGTATCCTTGTTTATAATAACACTGTAATTTCATGCAAATTGAATCATACTATACTATATGTTTACTTTAATTTTGTCGGTACATATTGAGACCGTTGTGGTATAGCGGCTGACTGTTAATACGGTGGTTGAAGATACTATGGGAGGAAATGAAATATTGTGATTTCTTCGTTCTGGTGATATAACGGAAATAGATCGGAAAGTGTTGAGCGGAGTGTCTTAGCACTAGTTTTTTTGTGTTTTCTGAGTATTTTTTTACGCAACAATATAAATTTTAACTTAAGAATAAAAACTTATTTATGATATGAGTATAACTTTAAAGCAATTATGGCGTAGTGGACTGTTGCTAACGCATTGGTTGTAGGTTTAATTCCCTTTCAGCAAAATATTTTTTTAATATCAATAGTTCAGTTAATATCACAAATAGAAAAGAATAACTAATAATGTTTTTTAACAACCAGTATTAAAAAATAATATGCAGGATTCTTGCACATGTAGCCAAATTTCATAATTTAAAAAAAATGCCAATGTTTGAGTTCTTACTTCACACCTACTACACCTACTACTTTTTACTAAGACTTTCTTCTTTTCTGAAAAAAAAATATTTTTTAGAGTTCCGTACTTGAAATAGATGAAATGAATCGGATAGTAGCACTTTATAATCCTAAAAAAACTAATCTTAAGATTACATAACGATGTCAAGCTGAAATTTTATATTAAATATTTAGATCTGCATCTCTTAAAGCACAGAAAAAAATAAGCTTCTGTACTACCTTTTTGTATGAAATTCTCTGCGTAATAAAACCCTGTAGGGTTCCCGTGAATCTAAAGTTCTGGAATTTTCAAGAAATTAAGTTCTTCAACTTATTATACAAATAAAGACATAGACAGAAACCGTTCCGTATGAACTACAGTTTTAAAATCAACGGAAAATAAAAAAAAAACAGTTTTACTCTCCAGGTTGCCCCGCACATGTCAGGGTAAGCAGAGGGAACTTGGAAACCTAGTGTTAAAACACTCTGTTTCTTTCCCCCTTTTCAGCCAAATTTGATTTTAAGGCTTGAGTTGTGCGTAAAAACTCTATTTATTTATCTATATGTCGTTTTGTCTTGATGAATCCACAACCGTTACGTTTCCTGTCATCGTCCACTGCGCCTCGACGGCCCCAATCCAAAATCTTATGTTTCTCTTTTTTCCTACAACGTTAAAGCTGCCAAGATATAAAAAAACTTTATAAAACTTTGAAGTTAATGTGAAAAGTTATGTTCAAATTTGTAGCTTTATCTCAAAATTTTCTCACATATCTTTTTTTCTTTTGTACTTTATTAACAAAGTAGGTAGAAAGCAACTACTGTTAGAAAAATATTATGAGATAAATAATTTATATTGTTACTGAAGTGGCGGAAGTTAACTCCGCGATTTAGAATTATAGTGCTATTATATTACCGCTAGGCCAATAATAGTCACTCACTCACTATACTTCGGGCTGTATCCAACATATGGCAGGGTAGTTAGAGCGAACTTGGAAACCTAGTGTTAAGACACTCTGTTCCGTTCACCACTTTCCACTTAACTTAAGGCATTATGTGTTGAGTGGCAGAACTCAACGCCGCGCTTTGCCTTCTTACCCGATCGAGCTTACAGTCGCACGTTTGTGCCCCCAGCGCCACGACATACTCAATACTTCAGAAACATACACAATGTTAAATTCATATTAAGAATTAAATAGAGTTCCTTAACCATACTAAAAAAATGTATATTAAAACTTGTCATTAGATAGTTAGTAAAAGTAAAAAAGCTAGTTAAAAATATATTTTGTATACAAAAATTGTAACTTTAACAACCGACATGAAATTTGATGAACGTGTTTTTGTGCTATTATTTTAGTACACTTGTTTTTTTTAGTTCTCTTGTTTAATTTTATTGAACTTGACAGCTTGAAATGGACGAGAATTCTAAATTTGAAAATATGTTGAAGCCCGTCGTGGCAAAGTGCAAGCATGCGACTGTAAATGTATGAATGTATGTAGCGTATATATAATAATTTCGATAGGTAAGTATGTAGCGTATATATAATAATTTCGGTAGGGTTCAATTCCAAGTAAAGGAAACAAAATATTTAATATCTTCATTTTTTAACGATTTCACTTTATTAACGATTTACCGTACGATGTAGAGTTCCGTTCTCAACACGCAATGTCAGAAGAATTTTGCGGTAGGTACGGAATGAATGTGTCTTGATGGGAACAAAGTGTCTTTACACTAGGTTCCCAAATCATCAAGTTCCCAGGGTACAAATACACAGATAATATACAGTGTTAAGACACTTCGTTCCCCTTGTACCGCTTAATTTTTGAAAATAATTTTGTGTAGTGGAACTCAACGCCCTTTATTTTTTAACATATTTAAAATGATATTCCACATTTTAGAAAGAAACATACATTTTAAGAAAACGTATAAAAATTTAAAAAGCTCTTAATCTGGTAACGGGACGGGAAAAAGCTCTTAATCTTGTAACAGGATTTGAACCCGCACCTTCGATTTAAAAATCTTTCTACAGAGATACTAACGACATAAATAAGTTGTAACAAACGTATAAGAATTTCGAATTAGCTGTATAACGTATGGATTAGTTGTTCAGAACGCTTGGACGGTTTCCAAAGAGGCGCGGGTTGAAATCCGTTCAAACTTATATACGTTTTCTGAAAAAGCTCTTAATCTTGTTACCAGAGTAGGAATGGTACCCAAAACCTTCGAGTTTACATTCAAACGCTAACAGTGAACCTCAAAAAGATTATATAGTTAAATTTGACATATTATTGTTAACAACATTTATTCCTAAAAGCTCTACCTATACTATATGTCTAGACTTTAGAACGTTGCTAATTAACCAAAAGCTTATTTATTCATGATAGTTTTCCACTCGGCTTACTAAATTAAGCTCACTGCTCTTATAACGAAGTAACTATACAGCTGTTGTTGCGGTTGATCAAAATATCTTAACACTTTCACAGAGGTTCTCTCTGGTTCCCCTGGCATACAGCGTGTAGTTAATAAAAAAATGTTTGGCATTTATATTATGGACATTACATGAACAGCGTTGCTAGCACAGGTAGCTAGCCGTTGCTCTCTCGTCACAAGGCAAAGCGCAACGTTGAGTCTTACCACTTAACACTTATACCTCAGAAAACCAGCAAAAAGTGGAGAAAAGTAAAATTAATGGGAGATGTTTTTCTTCACACTAGATTCTTAGGTTCTCTTTCCCTACCCTACTGTGTGCGGTAAACAGCGTGAAACTATTTATTTATTATAAAAGAGGTGTTACGATAAGTAGCGTTAATTATGAGTATATTAAATTTCATTGTAGAGTGGAAGCTCAGATAATAAAGATAACGGTTATTATACATTTTAAAGGCGAAATTTAATACCGCACTTGTATCTCAACTTACAAAGTAGGTAAATCTATATATGTATATAGAATACTAAGAAGTTTCTGTTAACAAACTGAGAAAACGATAATATTTTAGTTTAAAGCTTCTATACTAATCTACTTGTATATCAATCTATACTTCTATACAAATATAAAGTTTAAGAGTTAGAAAAGTTCAATGAGTTGATCTGAAGAACTACTGGATTTTTTTTCTAAAAATTTTTTTTTTGGTTTCACGTTTTACATGTAAGGCATATTAAGGTAGACAGAGAGAATTCTATTCGAGGAAATTAAGCATTTAATATTTTAAAATGAATTATTTAATATTATAATCTCTTCGCTCTGGTAACAAGGCAAAGCGTGGCGTTACGCTCCGCCACTCAACACGCAATGCTTCAAATTCGGTGGAAAATGGAGAATGGAACGTGTCTTACACTAGGTCCCCAAGTTTCCACCGCCTACCCTGCCGCGTGAGGAATGCAGCGGAGAATAAAAAAAATGAAAAGTTAAAGTTCATATCGATTCACACTTGACCCATTTAAGATTTTTTCAATCAAAATACCTTTATTAAAGGCTAAATTCACCCTCACATTGCTTATAAACTATTTCGTTTCTTTTTTCAACCTGTTGCATAGAAATCATATACTTTCGCTTAGTTACTAAACTTGTATAATGAAAAAGGAACCTGAGAACCAAGGGTTGAGATATGCTCTATAAACTACCTTCCCTACTTACTGTCAAATTTTGAGGCATTGCGTGTTTGAGTGGCGAAATTAGAGACTGCACTTTTGCGTCTTTATCAGAGCATGAAAATGAAAAATATAAAATATATCATACATGAAATGAAAAATATAAAATATATCATTCCCCCTCAAACCTAGGAACCATTTACTATATAATAGCTAAATGTGTATTAACATATTTCTAGATATATTCAAAATTAATGTTTATTTTATCTTTTTCTTTTGTTTTCAGGTAAGTATTCTATTTACTTGACAAGAGTGACGAACACATCAACTTCTGTTTACAGTATCGTAAGTACCTACCTATTAATGAATCTACTCTACTATCTTATTTTAAAACGATGCGTATTAAGTGGCGGAACTCAACACCGCGTCCATTACCTCACTAGTGTAGGAAATAAACGTAACTTAATTATAATTAATGTCTTTTTAGATATCTTCACAGGAAAAAACAAGACAGTGTTTTTTTTTTTAATAAAATAATTTCCTAGACCGGAGATCAACCCAACATTTGCGAATTTAACCATTGCGTATCGTTTTGGGAGCTAATCCCAGCGCTTTGTCTTTAGTGTGAAAGTTGTTGTATCATTTCCTATTTGGAGAAGGATATTTAATATTTTCATTTCTTCGTTCTCGGCAGAGCTGAACCCCGCTACTATTTATCTAATGTATCAATAATTCAACGAAAAGTAGAAAATGGCATCTCCGTTAGCATCTTAATGATAACGGAGTGTCTTAACACTGGGTTCTCAGCTTCCCTCTGCTTACCACACTATGTTTGGGACACAGCGTGAGGCTATTTATCTACTCATTTAAGTAGAAATCGAACCCAGAACCGTTTTGCGTTTAATAACCAATTTCCACTAGAATGCTTAAATATAATGACATATTTTATAAGCAAGAAAATATATTATAAGCAAGTAAATTATCCAAGTTTAATTGTGGATATCAAAGGAGTGTCAAGAATAAAGCGCTACTTGGAAAGCTCTTTGAATTTCACACTGAAAATTATGAAGATTCTCTTCTAAAGATCGAGTGTCCTACAGTTATTAAGTATCGTTGAGATATAAATTCCTAACATCAGCTTATTTTATTATTATTGCGTTACAAGAATTTGTGTTATTAAAATTGTATATTTGCCAGCTTCACGCTGTATCCCGCACATGGTGTAGTCGATAAAGGGGACTTAGGAACCTAGTGTTAAAACACTCTGTTTTCATTCTATTGAGACATTTCCCTTCTACTAATACTAAGGCATTGTGTGAACAAAGAGGCGAAACTTAAAACCGTGTGCTGTTTAGTATTTTTTGAATATACGCCATATATTCGCTTAATCGTCTTACTTATTTCATAAATGTAAATATTTATAAGGATGGATTCTTCCATGGTTCTACCTCTGAGTTAAAAAAAAATTGAAGCCTGTCGTGACGCAGCGGGCGACTGCAAACGTGAGAGGTTATGAATTCAATTTCGTTCAGTTGGAGGAAATGAAATTTTTCATATTTTTATTTCTTTGCCAACTACGTTTGGCCACTCACGTACCCGTAATACCTCAAATTGGTCAGAAAATGGAGAATGGAACAAAATGTCTTAACACTAAGCTTGCACATTACTTTTTCCTACACTTCTTTTTTTTTATGGAATAGATACGGCAAACGAGCGTGCGGGTCACCTGATGGTAAGTGAACACCGCCACCCACGGCCCCGTGTAGCACCAGAGGAGCTACAGGAGCGTTACCGGTCTATAAGGTGGCTGGGCACCGGGGCCCGGCATTACCCAATGCGAAACGCAGTGGCCAAAGCCACTACTTAACGCCGGTTTTAAATGCCGGGGGTGGTAACAATCCGGTCGAGTCTGCCCATGCGTGTTGTCATTGCTGACAACGTGACTCTTCCACTCGTACTTTAGCCACCTCTTACGACACCATCAGTACCAGGGGGATCCTATTCTAAGCAGGAATCACACGGCTAGAACTTACTTCCTTGGGATTCGGCGTGAACCTACAATAATAACATTTAAGCGGGCGAAGCCGCGTGTGTGTCGCTAGTAGATACAACTATCTTATTGAATAGACAATTTGTAATTGTCAATAAAGCTAGCTTATGCATTAATATAGCTTCGGTACTATATCATTGTTAACTGCAGTTCTGGCTTAGTAGTTAGAATCTGAAGCAAATATCAATGGTAAAGTCATATACTATATATGTATATATTGTATTTGTGTATATATATTGTTATATTGAAGAGTTTATTTTATTGAACGAGCCAATCCAAGGAAGTATAAGTATAACCTGGTTAAGATACTCCGTTCCCATTAAGATACTTTCGTTCCTCAATTTCCACCAAAATGTGGCATTGCGTGTTGATTTGTGGAACCCAAGTGGAGCTTGGCTTATTAACCGAGCGATGAAATGAAAATATTAAATATTTCATTTACATGAATTGAGATTGAACCCACAAAAAATAAATAAATAATATTTGAAAAGACAAATTATTAATAAATAACTGCAATTTACTGAAAACTACAGCTACAGAACCCTAAAAAATACAATTTATATATGGCTTAATTTTTGAATGCTTTAATATGTAGAATTTGGAGCACAGTTGATTTACGATTAGGATTCTTAACGACCGTTGTAGATAAAGAGTTCACGTCTGCCTTATCACGAGCGAAATTATCTTGTGACAATTTTACGATGGGCGTTGAATTAATTTTCTTGAAATATTGCTGGTGGTCTGTCGAGGCGCAGAGGCACAAACATGTGGCTGTAATTGCGACAGGTTGTGTTTTTTTTTCACAATAGATACATTTATTACAGTATTTTAAAGGAGACGTAAACACGTCTCCTTTAAAATACTTATTTAAACAAATAAGCATCTTTTCTGCGACTATGTGATCGAGATCTAATTAAAAGTATATTTCAGCTTTACGTTTTTTTTTCATGTATGCAAAGTAGGCGAACAAGTGTTAAAACACTTCGTAACTTTCTGCAGAATTGAACACTTCGTATTGCGTTTAACAATTTTTAAATACTATTCTACACTTAGTACATAATCTACTTTTAGGGAACAAAAAAGAAAAAAAAGTATCTTTAGAAAACTTATTATAATCTCAACACAACGGGATTGGAATCCGTACCTCTTGGAAACTGCCCCAGCGCGCTAACCACTAAAGTGCGTCTTAAATGCGTTCTAGTTAGAAGACGAAACGGTGATTAGTTACCCCACTCAACCTGCGCATGGGATGAGACTTTTTTTTATGGAAAAGACACGGTAAACGAGCGTACGGGTCACCTGATGGTAAATAACCATCGCCCACGGCCCCGTGTAACGTCAAAGAAGCTACAGAAGCGTTGCCGGACTTTAAGATGGATGAGCACCGGAGCCTGGCATTACCCAATGCGAAACGCAGTGGCCAAAGCCAATACTTAGCACCGGTTTTAAATGCCGGGGGTGGCAATAATCCGGTCGAGTCTGTCCATGTGCGTTGCCGTTCCTGACAACGTGACTCTTCCACTCGTACCTTAGTCACCTCTTACGACACCATTAATACCAGAGTGATCCTATTCTAAGCCGAAATCACACGGCAAAAAAAAATAATCTATATAAATACGAGAGACTCAGTACTGACCATTGTTTTATTATATATAATAATTTATATTATCGAGTGATAATCGAATTCGCAACCGTCACGAATACAGTCAATGATGTGTACCAAACTGGAACTTGATTTTAGGAACATATCTCAATAATTGTAGTTCTTACTTATTTCATTCAACCTAGAACATAAGATAATATATAATATAAGATAATATATAATATTTTTTAACTTCACGCTCTATCCCTCACATAGCAGGATAAGAAGAGGAAAATTGGGAACTTACCGATAATACACTACGTTCCCATTACAATACCTTTATTATTATTCTTTACGCTGAATTATTAAGGCATTGCGTGTTGATTGGCGAATCTTAACGCAGCCCTTTGCCTCATTTGTCAAATTGAGGCATTGAAATTTTAAATAATTTATATCCTCGAGTGGGGATGGAACTTACAATCTATCACATTTACAGTTACACGCTTATGCCCCAATGTCACGAAAGGCATCAAAATTAATAGTTAAGACATATTTTTAGTTAAATACAAACTGAAAGACAATATTTTCTAAACTCCAGTCCAGGGTCGATAGTTAGTTAATTTACATACAAAGCGCTGTAGCAAGTTAAACTGAATTTCAGATTCTGCGTTAAGTACTTTTCAGGTTAAACCATCATTAACTAAAATAAATTGTTACATAATAATTGGTGTTAGTTCATATCATGGAGGTGATACTATGTATTACCTATTGTCTATAAAGATTTAAGATTTAAATGTTTTGTAAAATTATAGCCATATTATAGAAAATGATAGTATTGACGTGAAAGTGGAAAAAGTATCCATTCTTACAAATAGTGCTGTTGTTGTTGTTAATGTAGTTTTTGGTAGATTTAAGACACTCTGTTTTATTTTCCATCTTCCGTTGAATTTGAGACTCTACGCGTTGAGTAGCGGAACTCAACACCACACTTTGCCTTGTTAACAAAGCGAAGAAAATAAAACACTACTAAAATAATATTTCCTTAACCATACTAAAATTATGTAGTTAGTTTTTTTGCATAACAACGCAAGGACGCTTTTAGTAGAAGGCCGTGGTCAAGGACATGTTTCGTAAGACAAAAAAAAACGAATAAAAAAAATAGTAATTCCTCCTTGATACTCAATATTTGAAAAACTGGGCAGTGTCGTGGAGAATGGAATGTCTTAACACTGCCTAAACAAACTAACTTCTTAAATTAAAATTTAAAACTATATAAAACCTTTAAACTCATAAATGTATATATGAATAAAAGTCTTTTCTTACTAATTCTATTCATATTGTAAAACAAATAATCTTTTTATACTAAATAACAAAGAGTTAATAAGAAAGTTCGAAAATTGGAGAACGGAGGTTTCATAATGGGAACGGAGTATCTTAATGCTAGGTTCCCAAGTTCCCTTTGCCCACCCTGCCATGTGCACGATACAGCGTGAAGTGGAAAATACAATAAAATATGAAAAAGGATAGAAAGCAATGAACCAAAACCAGTAAGCAATATTTATAAGCTAAAAAAAATGGATGCGAGATACAGAGCACCTCTCTGCACATTCAACAGTCTAACTCTACACCACAGTTGTTACTTCTTGGACAGTTCGACTCTATGTAGAGATAATAATGTATGTCACGGGACTACAGAGATAAATCCAGAGCTATAAATAAGCGGCGATTGTTCTATGGACAATTTCATCGATTAATAAATTATATTAGTTTAATGTTTTAGTTCGGAAATTGTATTTTGTATATATTTTTTTAGCTTTACGCTGTATCCCGCACGAGGCAGGGGAGGCAGAGGGAATCCGGGAACTTGGTGTTAAGACACTGCGTTTCACTTACGTTCCTCACTTTCCGCCGAATTTGAGGCATTGCGTGTTAAGTGACGGAACTCAACGCCGCGCTTTGCCTTATTTCCAGAGCGAAGCATGGAATATTTAAATTGAAAATATTAAATATTTCATTTCCTCGACTGGGGAACAAACCCAGAACCTGTCGGTGACAGTCATACGCTTGTGCCGCTGCGCCACGACAGGCCTCAGTGGGGATCGGTATTTTGTATTAAATATGTTTTTATATATTGACCGTTGCATATTAATATATTTTTGAAAAATGTTATTGAATTTACCAAAATCGGTGATATACAGAATATAATTATTAGAAATCGGCTTAAACTAAGAGCTCCTGTAACTCGATTGTATCGAGTCCGAACTTCTTTTATGGGAGTTATCACATAACAGCTTTTACAATGGGATCCCAGAAAACGACCGAAAATTTTCTATTTCGCAGTTAAAAAACTTGCGAAAAGACGTTTGTATATGGTTATTATCAAATTAATGATTTTATAAATGATGGTTTTTCTCATGTCTGAGACAGTAACGTTAGTGAACTGGTGGTGAATTATTTGACGTTCAACAAATGAAGTTTATAATTTCTTATTTTGAAAAAAATATTTGAATTTGAATTTGATGACACACCTAAATAAAAAGCTTGCTCTAGTCTATTTCAAAGATAACACTGTCTCTTATTTGATTTTGCTGTGATTACTTTTATGCACCGACGCAAAAAAGGGGCATTATAGCATTGAGATGTACGACTATCAGTGACACTTTCCGATTTAATTTTATTGCAAGTTATTTTCCTAGCTATGTTTTATAAAAATCAGCTTAAAAGCTACAAGTACTTTGCAATGACGATGATAGTGATTTTTTGAGTCAAGATATTATTTATTTTAAGCTTTCTTTTGGTTGTTTTGTATATTTTCTATCATATTTCCTAAGTTTATTTTTTATATCGTTTCATTAAGCAAAAGCAATTGTATATTATTGAATTAAATCGTAATTACTGAGCGGATGTTTGGACGCGAGCCAGTTGCTCTCCAGCTCTAATGAACAAACTTTATTGTGTCAAAAATATAATGGCCTTTGCTCAGTTCTGGCCTTATGTCGAGTTAAGAGACTGAATAAGAAAATATTAATATTTTTTATTCTTAAACATTGTATAGAAAGAGAACAAAGGTTTTAAATTTAACAATTTACTTTTAAATTATAGGATATATTTCAGAAAATATTTCTTATAAGTATATAGCACAGAGGAAATCAAACTCACTACCGTAATCTGTATTTTAAAGGTTAACTTATTGTACCACAAAGGTAAAAAAGACAAAAAAAATACTATTAGATCGAGTGGCGTTCGGATCCACAACCTGTCAAGTTTATAGTTGAACTAGTTTGTTCCTCTGTATGATAACAGGCCCCATATTATTAATCATTTTTGTTTGAAATATCCATAAAATATTTTTTTTTCTTACTCTGGTAACTTCACGTCACGCAATGTCAAAATATTTCGGCGTCAAGTGGGAAACGGAAATATTTTAACAGAAGGTTTATTGATGCAAAGCGCGGCGTTGAGTTCCGCAACTCAACACCCAATGCCTCTAAGTTGGCGAAAAGTGGGGAACAGAACGAAGTGTCTTAACACTAGGTTCCTGAGTTCCTTCTGCCTACCCTGACATATACGGGGAACGCCGTGAAGCCTATCCAGCTTTGTAAGGTATACAGTGTAAAGTAAAAAAAATCAATATTCTTATTGAAGATCCAATAGCCATTACGGTAACAGTAAGCAAGTAAATAAGTGCAATTCCACTGAGCTACAACGCCTAAATTAAATTAAAATATAGCTTCCAATTTGGAGATAGGTATACTTAAGTCAAATGGAATATATTATGAATTTGAATATGGTCGTTTGGAGATTTACCGCTAACAAGTGTTCTATATATTCTTGCGCTATTATCTCGCAAAGTATTTACATATGATATCAGTATTACTGTACCTACTATCGAACGAAGCCGCGAAGAATTATATTTACTTTAGCTACTATCGAGTTTGCTGATTCACGTCAGTGAGTTAAGTAATGAGGTTGGTTAAATAAATAAGTTTTTGTTTACCGAAACATATTCCAAAATTAAAAAATATTTATGATTTTTTAGATTGATAGAAGAGAAGTGAGACTCTCGTTTGGTTGTCTTAGCCTTTACAATTGATATAACATTTAATAGTAAAAAAAAATTAATAACTTAGGTCTAATCATTTATTATTAGATTTTATTAGTAATATATCACTATAAATGTATACTTTTAATAAAATACGTAGACCCAGTAGCCATCTTGCATATATAACGTAACGTTCCCAGGGAACGTAATTGACAGGCTTCAATTTTCTACGCTGCGCTGCTGTTTCGGTTACGCGTTGTCTATCAATCACTCAGCAATGATGAATTTAAAGTATAGTTCAACCACGTTACATGCTTTATTTATGGAGCATCAAATAATTTACCACCGGTACTATAAAATCACTACCTCTAATTTCAAAGAAACCGCCTGTGCCGGTGAATTTTATTACGTTTTATATAGATAGTTACTAACATACATACTTATTATTAGTGATGATCTTTTTCTGATAGGTTTGAGTGAGCATTCCATTCTCGTATATTCCCATTAAAAATCAGATATACAAACGATTTTCGTTTTCCAACGAAAAAAAGGGAGGGAGAAGAGAAAATAAAAAAGAGAAAATTAAAAATTGACGTTTATAGAATCCGAATATCGTAACAAAAACCATAGTAGTGGCTTACAATATAGCGCAATTGAAATAATTTATTGTTCCTAAGGTAATAATAAAAAGTGATTGTTATATAGGTAATGACAAATTGTTTACCTATCTACATACATAGCAGGGTCCACAGAGGAAACCTAGGTCATAAGACACACTATTTCCTATACTGCGCCTTAATTTTCTAGATATTGCTTCTTTAGTGACGAAATTCAATGCGCTTTGTCTTTTATACTATAGATATAGATAGTTTGTTTTTAGATTTTCGTACTCTTCTAATGCTTACTTCCTTAATCTTTCTATTATACTTCAAATATCAGCCGTAAACCACATTTAAATTTTAAACTATGTATAATTAATAAAATGTTTGTATTAAATAAAAGTGAAATATTAACAAAAGAAACATATTTCCGCAAAAAATATATAAATTTTTAATATTTTTTTAACATTATTATAAAAAACGAACTAATAGAAAAAAAGAAATATAAAAAACTATGTACATACATTATCTCAATTAAAATTAAAATAAATTATTGTTAAGTACCAATTGTTATATCAAACATCATTACTATTGTATATCACGCTTACGATCCTCACTTCTAAGCTCTAGATATTCTAAAGTTAACAATGATATGATAGCCGAGCTGCATTAATGCATATATTGGCTTTGAATTTATTAGTGCAAATTGTATAGAAATGTAGAATAGTATAGAACAGAATCTATGTAGAATAGTGGTATTAAACAGGAAATTAATATTTTTTTTTCATGTCCTGAATTTTATAAAGTCGTCAAAGAGTGTTGTGTTAAAACACTCCGTTCCTATTACGACACCTCATTCTCCACTTTTGGCTGACTTTTGGAAGCATTGCGAGCATAGTGGCGGAATTCAACGTGCTTGGCGTCTTTAATAAAAGAAAGAAAAGAAAAATATATAATATTTAATTTCCTACGTTACTGATATTGGGTTCGAGTGGACATCGAACTTACTACCTGTAACGTTTACAGTTGCATTATTGTGAGCTTAGAAAATTAATTATGTATTGCATTTCGTTTATTCCGCGTAGCATGATATAGATAGAGAATATTTAATAATAAAGAAATATTGATTCAAGATATTGCCAGTTCCACAAGTTAAGTGGAACTCAACACCGATTGTGAGAGCGAGGTAATGAAAATAGCTCACGATAACCTTCACAGATAATATTATAAATGTAAAAAAAATGCAAATTATATAAAACACACGTAAAGACTTATATACATATATAGTTTATAATACACAAATAAATGTAACTATAAAATGCTAGTCAACTCTACATAGCAGAGAATTTTAAAGATAGACCATTTCAAATATGTTTCTTGCAATAACATTTTGTGGGAAACCGTGTCACTCTCAGTTTTTGGTGAATTTTGAATTTATTTCTTTATCTTGAATGCTTATATTGGTTATATTCGTAAAAGAGAACAGTGAAAATATTTTTCGGATGCTTACATTATATGGTAAAACGTCATTTTGAATAGAAAAAACGGAAAATACATAATAAGTATTAAAACATTGTGGCCTATCGTGGCGTAGGGGTAAAACCATGCGTCCATCCAACCAAACCAACCAAATCCAGCTGTGGGTTTGACTCCCACTTTAGGAAGACATAATTTAATATTTTGATTTCTTTGCTCTAGTAACAAGGCAAAGCACGGCAATGAAATCTGTCTCCTAACACGCAATACCTTACCTGCAATCAAATCAAATAAATCAAAGTGGGGAACAGAACGCAGCATCTTACTTAACATCTGGTCTTCAAGATCTCTCTGTTTACTCAGCCATGGGCGTGGAACAAAAAAATAATAATAAAAGTCTCCTTGAGATATCACGTTGGACTTTAGCATAAAATTTACCTTTACCGAATTTAATTGATTTCCAGTTGTTATTTCAAGATACGTCCGAAAGAAATTTTTCAAAAGATGATGAAAGATCTTGGGATGAATTTGAGAAATTTCCTAGGTAACACAACAGCATTTTTAGTACACAGCTTTACGGTTTCATTTCCAGTGATATCAGATAATAAACCATACTAATACTACTCAAACAAAGCACTTTGACGGAATTTTCAAAAAAATTCCGTCAAAATACATTTTTCTTCAAAATAAAGGATTACCTTTAATGTAGGTAAAGATAGAAATAGATATTTCTCTGATCTTTTTTATTTATTGTATATTTCTCTATATTCTATAAAAAAAATATCGGCGTTGAGCTCCGTCATTCAACACGCAATGATTCAAACACATACCTTTTACATACCTTGCTATGTGTGGTGTACAAAGTGAAACTTAAAAAAGTATTTCAATGAACTATAATACATTAGTGTTATTTATTATTATTCTAACAATAAGCCGCTCCACGACGGCCTCGTAACCCAATTTATAATAATAAATCTTTTTAATTTTCCAAAGTGTATATTGAAATAACTTTTTTGTTTATCGTCAACGAAAAGCTCTACAGAAATGAAGTGGAAACTCGTTAGCCACTTTTTAATTCATATTAAAATGTATATTTTTAAGCGAGTTTAGTTAAAAATTTATTGCATATTGTCACGAGGACCTTTGATATATTTTGTAGGGTTTGGGAGCTAAGACTCCCTTCTTACACTACCTGTCTACTATTTCACAATATAGCATAGTAGACAAAAGACAATATCGTAAAAATCAGTAGACAAAATTATAGAAAATCCTAGGATTTTCTATGTTTTGTCTACTGATCACATCACTTTGTATTTGCTACTAGAGCCAGGAAGTTAATCCATGTCCCGACAAAAAACTATTGAGCTCCAACACATGACATGCCCAATGCGTCCACCAATCTCGAACATGTAATTATCGAAAAATTTAAATTAAGCATATACTAAATCGCCGACACCATCGCAACGATGTTCCATTATCTGCTACGATTACGTCATATCGTATACTTCTAAAAAGTCACCCGTGAGACATAATGAAACATATTTTTGTATAATAAAAAGTTGGCGTATAGACTTATTGAAAATATCTTCTCTACATATTAAAACTTTCGGCTTTGAGCTAAATATTCTAAAGTCTATATCGGTAGGTAGAGCTGATGCGATTCTAGTTTGTCTTAACTCTAGAGTACGCTTGAATTATTATGTGAACTAAATTCAAGCTCACGTACTACGCCAGTGTACTGGATGCTGGTATAAATATTTATATATTTATTTATTTATCCATGAATATTTTGTATGATTATTTTTTTTTTAAATTTTAGCTAGAGAAAACCTATTGTTAAAATACAACGCATTCCCAAACATAGCACAAGTTTTGAAGCATTGAATGTTGTATACTCTGTATCACCTTTATATATGTAACGAAACGAGGAATAGAGACAGCTTTATGTTAAAATTCTGTTTTTTTTCTCAGCTTTCCGCTTGAAACTAGACGAAACACGGTGAATCCTTGATAATACGTGCTTATAAGTGTTTTACAGCTTAATGTCGATCTTTGATTTATCAATAATTTTTACACATCTCGCAATTTTTTATGACATATTATTTCTTCAAATAACATAATACCCTGAAAATTGGGACACGCAGTGTCTTAACAAGAAATTTCCTCTTCCCTTTTATAAGTTTTTGAAAATATTTCTACAAAAATAATTCAGAAGGTCTGTAAGGTTGATTTAGATTTAGCTTTGACGCTTTGTGCGAAATCTTTTGAGTAAATATGTATACATCATATAAGGATAATACAGTGAAGACAGTATACGAGACACGTGTATGTACGTAAGTCTCTTTGTTGTGCTTATTTCTACAAAATTGAAATATTAATGAAATTTTATATGATATTAAATATTATTAAGAAAATTTCTATAAATTAAAAGAAGTGAAGACAAGCAAACGGATTTATGAATCATTGTCATTTCTTCGTTCTGGTAACTAGACAAAGCACGGCGTTGAGTTGCGCTACTTAACGCTTTGGTTTGTTTAATTATGTGTACACACTAGGTTCATTCTGCCTATGCTGCTACATGCGGGATATATCGTAAACTTATGAATATAATATTTATTTATGGCAGCTAATTATCTCTTTACTACAGTAATAATTTTATCGTAGAAATAAAAAGTTGAATTAACATAAAGTATTTTACTTTATATAAATACAACTTTTTTTTATTTACCGAACCGAATCATAGGAAATGAAAAACATAGTGAATCTTGAGGGAAGACTACTTATGACTTAACAGGCTAAATACAATGGTGAAAACTGCACTTAAATTTGTAAAGATGTTTCTGTGATTTGGACAGGAAATAAGAAAAAAATTGTTTTGGGTTTTATTACAATATTTTTTCTCATATATCTTCTTTACGGCGATAAGTAACAGATTTATTATATATATATATATATATATATATAGATATCATTACTCATACTAATTTAAACTATACTAGACTATAATCTATTTAAATTTAAAATTAAATTACACTCGACTCTACACTTAAATGAGACTCTATATACAAATATATGCACGCCATTAACACTTTTGAAAAGTTCCAAAGTGAATCTACAAAGTTGGAAGGACTTAGCTTGGCTGGGGCTCGGAAGTTCTAACTATCTCGACAGTTGGTTAAACTACCTGCTGAACACCTGTAGCAAATTTCTCGCTTATATCTTTAGCGAAGTATCTTTTATGGTTTTAGTTTAAATGATGTAAGGAAGATTCAGTGTGATAATATAAGCCGCCATTGCACATATTATTTTTATTTTAGTTATTTAAGTTATATAAACTGTAATGATATCGTGTGCAATAAAGTATATAAATAAATAAAATAATTAAATAAGCTTCACCCTGAAAGCTTCACCTTGTCCACATATAGCCGGAAAGGCACACGGCACTTGAAGTTTGAAAGAAAACTTTAATGTATGTAAAACGTAGAATGTCTCTAACGTATACAATTGGGTACAAAAACACGAGAGTATTGGCTACAATAGTTTCGAAAATATTGTTATTTTTTGTAATTTGTAAAACATAAAAGTTTCTTCATAGTTACGTGACTCCTTAGACGTAAGATGCTATCGCAAATTATTCTGTAGAACTTTTAAAGGTGAAAATTTATATTACACTTACGAGCCGATATTTTTACCCATATTTTTAAAATATATATTTTTTTTATTTATTAACGAACTGAAATGCGACGAACACTAAATGTCAAGGGAAGGAAGAACAATAAAATAGTGAAAACTGGCTTTACTCTGGTTAAGCCATCTCTAAGATTATCGTTATAAAAGCTCTGAAAAACAGACAAAAGTTTTAAAAATAATTGCTTTTGATCCTATAACATTATTAAATGCCACGAATAACAATTTTTATTATATATGGAAAATATAAGCAGACACCGATCCGTAACGATTTTGTAATAAATATAAAATTTTTCTATTGCCACATAAAAAAGTTTATAAATAATAAAAATTCTAAATAATAGTGACGTAACTGACGGACATCTGACATACAAAGACCTCTTGTATTCTCACCACAGACCAACGACTACGACTTCATACTTGTATTTCTATTATATTCCACTAAAATGTAACAACATAGTATTATTCAACTGACAGCTTTAAGGTTTAGTTGTAGAGAAATACTACAGCTAAGATATATGAAAAACACTTTGCTCTGTAGCCCACATAAAGTATTCAGCTTTTTGCGGGTTGCAACGTAAAGGAAGGAATGTAGTGTTAAGACACTCTGTTTATATTATTACGAAAATTTTGAATAAAAAAACAAATTCACAAAGATTCATTTCATTTTCAAATAATATAAATTGTGCAGCGTTGTGTTCAGCACCTCAACGCGCTATGCCTCTAGTGTTCAGCAAAAGAGGGGCCCAAAAGGGGCCTAAATGAAAACCATGTGTTAAAATTAGTTCCCTTTTTATACCTTGCTATGAGCAGGGTACTGCTGGAAAAAACATATCTCTATAGTAATACGATGTAAACATTCCTAATGCACTGGCTTCCGGCCAGCTGTTACTGTTGACCCACTGCCGTCAACAATTATGGCATTTAACTATCAAATGCTTACTTGAAAGTCCACTTTGAATAGAAAGAGCTCTTCATTTGCCTAGCTTTTATTGATTAATATTTTATTTATGAAGGTCTTATATATTTTGTGCTATTTTGTATTAAGGATTCATAAGCAAATGAATAAAAGTGTAATATTTTTAATAAATGTATAAAAAACTTAACATAATGTGATTAGAACCCACGTATCGTGGATGCCGTTCTATTGCGTTAAACAACTAAGCCATTCGTTCTCATTAAAAATTATCAAAATTCTTATACTTTTAATAAAACTTATGCACTCTTTTTACAACCATGTATTGAAATTTGTA
>DWMZ01000686.1:0-20308 GCA_018249855.1 Eueides tales michaeli
ATATATATATATATATATATATATATATATATATATATATATATATATATATATATATACATATATATATATATATATCTATATATATGTATGTATATAA
Organism: Eueides tales michaeli; assembly: GCA_018249855.1. Lineage (NCBI taxonomy): Eukaryota > Metazoa > Arthropoda > Insecta > Lepidoptera > Nymphalidae > Eueides > Eueides tales. The sequence continues at coordinate 101 of DWMZ01000686.1, forward strand.
AATAATCCACTCGAACCGAGAATCGAACCCAACAACTGTCAAGCTTATCTATATCCTTGTTTATTAAAATTAATTAAATCTTAGAGAAGAAAAGAACACTAAACTTGTATACTTTAAATAGCTACATTAAAAAAAACAGTCAAAATAACCATCAAAAAAAAAACAAAGATAATATTAAAAAAGGATATTTATAGTGTCTTCCAAGTCTTCCAAGTCCCATTCAATACTGCGCAACGCATTCCTCAGTTCAGTGGAGGTCCATTCAACTTCCGGACTGTTTGGTACTATCGGCGATTTTGATATCTCTTGCCAGCGCAAGTATAGGCCCCTTGTCTTGTTTAGGGCTCGGAACACCTCACTGGTAAAAGAAAAATAATTAAATATATATAGCAAAAATATATATAATTAGTATAGTGAAAAAAAAAAAAAAAAAATATATATATATATATATATATATATATATATATATATATATATATATATATATATATATATATATATATATAAATAATACAACTTTTTAAATGAAACACTTTTGAACGGATTAATCGCGTATATTGATTTTCGAACACTTTACAGTCTACCCGTGACCCCGGACTACTGTAAAGTGTTCGAAACGTCGGGTTTCCAAAAATGTTTCTTTTAAAATGTGTAACAATCGCAAAAATCAAAGATACTAATACAACTTTTCTTTTTCAATTTCACGCTGCATCCCGCACATATTAGAGAAGGCGGAGTGAACTTGGGAACTTGGTGTTAAGACACTCCGTTCCCATTAACACACTTTAGTTACAACAAATTTAAGACATCACGTGTTGAGCGGCGGAATTCAACACCGCGTATTGCCTTGTTACCAGTGCGAAAAAATAATATTAAACATTTCATTTTTTCAAGTGGGGATCGAATTCACAACTTTTAGTGTTGCAAGCTAGTGCCCTTGCGCCGCGACAGGCCTCTTAAGTAAGTCTATATAACATAATTAGTATTTTCATTTAGTTTTAATATTATAAAATATTCCTTTTTTAATGTCGTGGCGCAGCGGCACAAGCGTGTGACTGTAGCCGACAGGTTGTGGGGTCGATCCCCACTCGAGGAAATGAAATATTTAATATTTTGAATTTAAATATTTAATGTTTCATTTCTTTGCTCTGGTAACAAGGCAAAAGCGCTGCGTTGAGATCCGCCACTCAATACGCAATGCCTCAAATCCGGCGGAAAGTGGATCGGAGTGTTCTAACACTAGGTTCCCAAGTTGCCTCTGCCTGCCATGTGCGGGATACAGCGTGAAGCTATGTATGTATGTATAGCTGGCTTAAGCAAATATTTAAAGGTCTCAAGTCTCAGGCAGTGTAACTTTAGTGAACTGGTGGTAAATTTTTACTATTTTTTTTAAAGTGTTATTCCACACTTAGGAAAGAAAAATACTAAATTTAAAAACGTATAAAAATTTAGATGAAGCAGGATTTGAACCTGCGCCTCTTGAAAACCGTTCAAGCGCTCTGACCACTAAGCCATCCGTCCTCACCAAGCTGGTGGTAAATTATTTGACATTCAAAAAACGAAGCTTGTAACTTCTTATTTTGAATAAAAATATTTGAATTTGAATTTAAAATAAATAATGAACTATATTATGCCTTGTCATATGATCAAATAAAAATTAGGAGTATATTGTATTAACATTGTTATTACACTTTTAATTAAGTAATTTATAAAATAATAAAAAATATTAGCAAAGAGACTTTCTAGGTAGTTATTTTTTTCAACTATAAGCATTACTTGTATTCTATAAGGTAATGAATTCCCCATGCACCTCCTAACAGAGACATTGCATTTTAAATGGCGGAACTAAGCGCCGTGCTTTGCCTGATTACTAGAGTGATCAAATAAAAATAACTGATTCGCCCAAATAGGATTCGAACCTACTGCATCGAACCCACGGCATTGTAATAAAAAATATCCCCCTGTAAAGGGATCAAACCCACACCTATCTCATGTACAGACTGACAATTTTCCACTGCCACTTCTAAATAACTAACAAAAAGCACATATATATAGTTTCGCATAGACATGTTCATATCAGTTAAAAGCATTGCAGAATAAATAATATTGTAGGCATCCGTGTGAATACTCTTTTATAGAAAGAAGTGGATTGATTTTTTGTTGTATGTATTTCTAAAGCACAAATTTGAACCTAGGCTTTCTATGTGATTGGTATCGATGACATACATTTGATCATAAATGAGATTTCTGCGGAAAGTGAACTAAAATTTCAAATTACTGTACTGTATGGTGCAGTCATTGAGTTGTGGCATCTCTCTGAACTTTTATTTTCTGGTGCACTCATAAATAAAATATTATAAGTAAAAAATAATGTTAAAATCAATCTTCATAACTTTAGTGAGGCCAATACTTGTCGGCCATACTTATGATAGGGATGATATTCTGTATTGATAAATTCTTTAAATGTAAATAAACATATAATATATAAAGTTATAAGCTCATTTCGATTCTACATTTTATTAATATGTATATTTTTTTGTAGAATATTAAATTAATTCTTTCCCTCTTTCAGCTTTACACATTATCACACTCATGGCAGGCTAGGCACAGGGAACTTAACAACCTAGGGTTAAGACACTCTGTTCTACGTCCGTTCCCCTCTTTCCGCCGAATTGGAGGCATTGCGTGTTGAGTGGAACTTAAAGCCGCATTTTGCCTTGTTACCAGAGCGAAGAAATGAAAACATTAAATATTTAATTTGAAAATATTAAATATTTCATTTCCTCGAGTGGGGATCGAACCCACAGCACAACCAGTTGGTACAGTCACACGCTTATGCCGCTGCACCAGCAGAGGCCTCAATAATCAAATATCAATAAATAAATCAAATATCAAATAAATTAATTTACTTTATTGAAAAAAAAAGTTTTTTTAAATACTAATGAATTTATATTGTCATAGTATCTTCTAAATATAAAATTATTGAACAACACCCATACATTACAATAGAAAAAACTTAGTCACGAAAAAAATACATAAAAATTCGCAATGCCTTGTTACAAATAACCTAAGATAGACTATGTTAACTGTTCTATAATATTATACTAGAGCCCGCCCATTACTTCACCTTGACTATTATATTATTTTTTACTTAATATTATTTAAAAAGAGGCCAGTCTTCATGCAAGGCTCAAGCATGTGACTGTAAGAAATAAAATATTTAATATTTTCAAATTAAATATTTAAAGTTCATTTCTTTGCTCTGGTAACAGAATAAAGCATGGTATTGAGTTTTGCCAATCAACACACAATGTCTCAAATTCAGCAGTAAGTTGGAAATTGAACGGAGTGTCTAACATTAGGTTTTCAAGCACCCTCTGCCTACTGCTATTTGCAAAATACAGTGTGAAGCTGAAAAGCTGTGGTTTTCTGTACAGATATGTAAAAAATATTTGGAGTTTTTAAACAAGTTTTCTCATATGTAAATGTGTTACAAGTGTACAATGAATTTGATACTTTTTCCAAGTAATTACAAATTCTGCAGAAATTTTGAGATAAAGAACTGCTATAATCTGTCTAGCCTTCTATCTTTCAGTAAAACTCAAAAAATTTCATCACTTTCTGAGATAATCCCGGAACAACAGAGAGGCAGACAAACAAATTTAAAATTTTTTTTCTAAATTATTTAATATGCGTTGAAAAAAAAATGTTATTTTCAAATATAAGAAATAAATATAACATTATAGAAGATTAATTAGATAATAATAGATGACCTCGATTCAATACTTAAGAAATGAATAGATGTTGTAAAAACTATGGCATTTAGCACTGAATCTGTAAATACATCACAGAGAAGGAAAAAAAAATGTTTTTCAATTGAATCCATTGGGGCAAAATTTCTTACGACGGTTCTGGCTTTGAATCAATCTCAGAGGAATAAAGTATTTTAATTTGCATACACTAAAAGTGTATCAACACTCACTCACTATCCATCAATGCAGTATCACATTATTTGGTAAAGAATGTAAATTATCACAAGGCTATGCTATATTAGGGATGCAGAGGAAAATAAAAAATTTCTTATAAAAAAGACAGTTTCTTGCAAAGAGGGTCAAATGGTGCCTATTTTTATATATATGTGTATTGATCTCTCATATAATAAATACATTGATAGCTTCATGTCACAAACATTACATTCAATTACCATATAACATTTAACATTATGTTGTTAATTTGGTGTTTGTATATATTAAAAGTATTGCAAAGGAGAATAAGTTTTATTAAAATAATGATTATGGGAGTTAGTAAACAGAAGTACTTATATACTCATATTTACTCAGACATATATCTAACCACACCTTTACAAAATAAATCTAAAATATTGTCTCATATAAACAAAATGGAAATTCTAATATACAATCTGTACAAACAGCAAACATACAATGTGTCACAAGTGCTTTGCTTACTCTAAAAATAAATATACTTCGCCCAAGCTCAACAATACAAGAACATAAGCCACTTACTCTTTGACGACGTAAAATGGATCTTCTAACGTCATGTCAAACAATAATTTATTAGCGCAAGCCGATTCATGTGATGGTGACTAAGGAACAGTTGTAATTAAGCAATGATTACATTTATTAACACGGAACATACAGAAACTGGCTCTCCCACAAAATATCGACAGCTTAATACCTACCGCGGTTACTTCGTTCGATGTATCTATTCGCCGTCCCTTACTCTCTTATACGAGGGAGGTGAGTTGCAGCTGCGTAATGTCTGCGTTTTCAGTGCGCAATCGCCGAGACGGTCCTCGTCCACGAGATGTAGATAGGGCGTGCAGCGATTTCATACCCTCTGACATACACATTAAATGCTACGATAGTATTTTGAATAAATCCTCTTTTCAACCCCGAAAAAGTACGTAAACATCACCTCATACCACTGTGGTGAAATGTCAAGTTTGCTGACATTATAATTTTTTGACATTGGTTCTTTTACGTTCGGAAATAAAATGTAAACAAATTAAAATCTAAAGACAAATTGGAACGTTGCCGTATAATAAAAATAATATTTTGTTGTCAAAATTATTATATACCCAAATAAACATTTTTATTTCTTTAAGACTAAAAAATATAGTAGTAAATGTATAAATCCAATGAAGTCCTTATTGACACTATACATATTTTAATTAGACTTTTTAGTATAAGTAAAATGATTGACATTTTTAATTACCTACTATAAATATGTCAATAAGAATCTAATTGGATTTATATCAAAATTTTTAGACTAAATTAAATAATTACTTTTCTAAATTAGAAAAATGCTTAATATAAACATAATATTACTAAAAACAAAAGTTATGTTATTAAGCGTACTTAAGACCACAGTAATTAGTATTAGTTTTTGTACAGTTGATAGTGACCAATTAGATAACAATTATATTATATAATATTTTTACTATTTTTAAAGTGTTATTCCACACTTAGGAAAGAAAAATACTAAATGTAAAATTGAAAATAAATTTAGAATTGCGCCTCTTGAAACTTCAAGAGGCGCAGGTTCAAATCCTGCTTCGTCCAAATTTTTATACGTTTTTAAATTTAGTATATTATATAAATTTGAAATATTTTAGGACTAGACCAAGACAACTTTGAGTTTTTATATAGATAAATCATTGTCATAGTCATACAAGTAATAACGGTCATTCTGCTCTCTTTCGACATATTAATAAATAATTAAGTGCATAAGAGCAAAATCTATGTATGTATAATGTAGTTACATTGAAAATTGTCTGCTCGCAGTTAGCTATCATTATGTTTTCGTTCTGACATCGATTAGTTGTTGAATATACTCGAATATTCATATGTATTGTAAACCGTCTGGGATGGTACTTGTTAATGGACGCTGAAACTGAGTTGCTAGTCTGAAGTTTCCCAAAAATGTGGGAATATATTTTATTAAAATATACTATATGTATTAAATTATAATAAATTAATGATATCAAATAAGATCATATGAGCTTAGTTTTAAGAAGTAGAATACAAAAAAAAGTTATAAAATATAAAGAAATATAGAAGTTTTACTAAAAGTCGTAGGATTATACAATATACTAGTGACCCCAGGCCTACAACTACACAATTATTTATTTACTAATCTCAATTACTGTAGTGTTCTGATTAGAAGACACTTAATATTGATATACCTTTTCCAATTATTCGTTAGAAATAAAACAAACACAAAATGTTACAGGAAATTTGCCAAAATATAATTTATATAAGTTGAGACGTTTCTGAGATTAGCCTGCACAAAAATGCAGACAAACAGAAAACAAATTTGAAAATCGTTGTAATTTGTTTTATATAACTTTTATGTACGGACGTATGTAGTCAGAAATCAATGTTAACCATATTGGATTAATAAAAAATATAATGAACGACAATTGTAATATCTACAAAAGTGTAATATTCAGTAAACTATAATTTTAGGGCAGTATTGGTATGATATACAAAGTATTTATGTAGTAATTCCTAATAGAAATATAATAATAAATCATATATAAAGTATCTTTTACGCTAAATAGACAGGTTGCATACAATTTTTGTATATAACATGATTTGTTAAAATATAAATCAAATCTAAATCCACAAATTAAATGATTATAATTTAATTAATGTAAGGAACCACGAATCCTGCGGTGTTATCACTTCGCTATCAAATCATATAAATACAAACATAGTATAGCATAGTCTGTGTGCAACACTTTATAATCTGTGTATCATCTTCTGTTCACTTCATTCTTCACGGCCCGTCTCCTGCATGGAGTAGGAGTGCTATTTAATTTTAATTTTATTTATGTTTTAGTATCTTTTTTGTACATCATGAATTCCGTTCTAAATCCTGAGGCACCTGAGTTCTATCCACATCTAACATCTATGACACAGGTATGTTTTTGAGTATCAGGGTTCAATATCCTCATTGACAACATATAGCATGTGTTTTCATACTAATAGTTGTTTCTCTGCCTCAATAAAAACTTGATTGTGTATAAATAGGTCATATACAATTGATCGAATCAATTGTAAATTGTAAGGTGATAGTTATTTGAATATATAATGTTAGATATCAACGTTCGTTTTGGTGCTAAGTGTCTAGATAACACAATTTTATTTCATGGACAAAGAAAACATTTTATTCCAATGTAAACTATACGTCAGCGAGACGCGGATAAATATTATTGAGGCAAAGAATCTTAAACTTGTGATGTATTTCCTTGACAATTTTAATTGTATATGACAATGCAGTTATCTCAACGAAATATACTTCTCCATGAAAAGGAGGAGGTATGGGATGGTTGCCATACCATTTTAATGTTCATTATATTTCAAATATTGTATGAAAAAATTGCACTTGATTTATATTTTAAAGGAAAAGTTGTACAGTATGAATCTACAAAGAGGTTGTCAAAAGAATTCACAAGTAAGTATATACAAATATGACACTGATACATAACTATATCACACACACTATTATTACTATTTAAACAATAATACAGTAAAAATAGGAGTGTTTTAACTCAAGATTCTCTCTAACTATTCTACTACAGTTAAGCTAAATACAGGTCAATACAGTAATTTCGAAAATAAGTCATTTGTGATGAATAAATAACATGTATCATCTATATAAATTTAAATGAACATTAATTTATAATTTGAATGTTATTGTAACTGAATTTGTCATACTATTATACTAAAAAAAATTAGTATCAAACTTAGTAATGCTTATTCAAGGCCAGTTTAGTACTACTTATCACAATTTTTTAACAAATATAACAACATTACAGGGGTGATATGGAGCTCCGTAAATTAAGCCTAAAGTATTGGAAATCCTTAGTAAAAATATATGTAACCATATTTAATATAAAATAGTTGTAGATATTTTATAGATTATAGGTATGTTAGCTTAAATGAGACTTGTTATAACCAGATTTTGCATTCACTAGTGCTTAGTACAAAGATTTTTCTAAAATACCAATATACCAGTCTAACAATAAACAACATATTTTGTAAGGACTGTCAGTAGCAGTTTTTTAATTAAAACTACAATTATCCAATACCAACAGCTAGTTAGAAATAATTATTGTTTACATCTTATATAGATATAAAAAAAATACATCCATAACATCCCTGAAATATTTCACTTCAATATTCTCATATAATTAGCATGAATATTTTTTTTATAATTTAACTTGTAAAGTTTTCTCTTTGAAACAAATCATCATGTGTTCCAGGATGGCTATACTACCGTTAAAAAAACGATTAAATCATCAAATCAATTTCCCGTTGGCACATCGTTTAACATATTCAAGACTTTCACGGATTTCAATGTAGTAACTTGCAAGCTAAGCAAAAATGTTCTTATACAAACAAATGATATTATTATAACGGAACTACCTTCCGTGAAGTTGAAGCAGTGAGTATTTTTTTTATATATTTTGTTTTATATGTGAGATTAAGCATCTGATGGTGTGAAGCCTGTTGTGGCGCTGGGTTACAAGGTGACTGTTAAGGTGATTGGTTCGATCCCCATACATATATTAATTTATTATTTTCTATTATGACCTAACAGACTAGGGTATTATTGTAAATGAAATCATTGTGGGATCAATTTCATACAATTTTTCATACAATTTTTTTTAATGCTACGTTTTTTCTGGCTACTAATATTTTTATTGGTAATTGAATAAAAATTATATTAAAAATCAATTTTTAACATCCTTTTTTTTAGGGTTGTTTTTAAGAATTACTTGATTTTTTCAAGGTACCATTCATACTTATGTCTATTAGTTAAAGTATGTCCATGTGCTTGCGAATAATGAATTTTTAAAATTGCTAGTGATGTAACTTTACATATTTGTGTTAAATTTTTGTTTCAATAAATATTGGGAGTTTCCTTTTCAATTTAAAACAGAAGTTCCTGATATTAGTACAGCCAACCAAACAAATTGTATTCAACTTATATATGCTATATAAACCAAATAATTACCAATTAATTACTTGCAAATTCTCTACCGAACAAATTAAATTTTTATCATTTTAATTTTCTTGATCTGATAATGAGGCAAAGCGTGGCGTTATGTTCCGCCAAATACCACGTATTTGTCAAATTTATGCGGAAAGTGGAAAACAAGTGTCTTAACTCTAGAGTGGTCTTACCCAAGATGCAGAATACAGAGTAAAAAAAAAATAATAATATACAATGCTTTGCAAATTTTCCTTACTTCTTTTTTGTATAATTTGCGTTATATTTAAACTAATATAAAGATTTGATATATGTATGTATGAAAAAAATATTCTATATAGTGTTTTTTTTTATTTTGTTAAAAAATTTTTACTTTGCTGGGAATCAAACCTGTAATCATTGATTATTAAAAAAGGTACAAACTATTGGACATTATCATGATATGACAGCTATTATGTAGTATTTTATGTCACAATTTTCAATAGTTATGAAAATTATTTAAATTGAAAAATATTTGTTTTCCTTTAAAGTGTGTACTTTATTTTGTTTTTTATTTGTTCTTATATTGGTTTTTCATATTAAATTTTATATATAATTTATTTGGGCTATAATATTGGACATATTATAGCCCAAATTTAGTTATTTTTTTTGGATTTAGTACAGCTGGATTGATTGTCATTTAACTGCTAAAGCGACTTAAAAAAATGAAGAACAAAGCGACTTTATTAATATATTTACTTTGTGATAAAAATTTTTTTAGGAAATCCCTACAAAATCTTAAGAATCATTTTATCTTCGTTCTGGAAAGCACGACATAGTACGGCGTTGAGTTCCGCATCCGCGATATGTTTTCAACATTTTGTATTGAGTGGAGAACGTAGTGTACTAATACTGCGTTTCTTTTACATTTATGCTTTAGCGTAATGTTAAAAAAAGTATTTTTTATCAAGTTTTTCATATTGTTAAATAAATATCAAATATGTATATTAATTTAAAAACGAGATTTCGTAGGATTTAAAGCCTATCATGGCGCAGGTGAACAAGCGTGCGAACAAACGCGACAGGTTACAGATTCGATCCCCACTCGAGGAAGAATTGTGCGAAAATATGTTATAGGCGTCATAAATTAAAGAATTCAGACGTGGCTCGCGTGCGAAAGCTCTTGTACACTTCCCCAGCTTCACGCTGTATCACGCACATGGCAGGGTAGACTGAGGGAACTTGGGAACCTAAATTAAGACAATCCGTTCCATTCCCAACTTTCCGTGTTGAGCGGCGGAACCAAACGCTGCGCTTTGCGTTATCGCCAGAACGTAGTAAAGAATCGTACCGACAACACATGTCGTTTACACGTCACACTCTTGCCGCTGCGCCACGACAGACCTCACCACTTGTACAAATAACAGGCTCCAATCCAGTTACATAATATTTTTCTATATTTAATATAAACAATTTTCTTTCCAGAAAGGACGACGAATACAATATGGACAAAATAATGGACGTGAACGACCACTGGCTGGACAGGGTTAATATTAACATTGATAGCGTTATCAAGCCGGAACCCTCGGATCAGACGGTGTGGACCAATCAGCCTGTCATCACTAAGATTAAGGTCAGTTTTCACGCTTTTTCACGCTTTATCACGTATTTTTTTTTGAATTTGAATTTGTTCGTCGTGTGTGAGAATTGATCTACATGATCAATTCTCACACACGCGTTTACATTCAGTATATTGTGTTGCTGTATCACTATGGAAATGAATCTTTTTTTATTTCTTGTATTTTGGTTGTGACTGTTTATTCTAGTAGGCAAGATCGCTTCACCCTGTATTCCGCACATGGCAGGCTGGGATACAGGTAAATTGGGAACATAGTGTCAAGACACTCTGCTCTAACCCCCACTTTGTCGGATTTGAACCGCGCCCGTTGAGTTGCGGAAATTATCGTGTTTTGCCTTGTTACCATAGCGAGGAAATGAAAATAAATATTCAATTTCTTCAAGTGGAAATTGAACTTGTCTGATTGTGGACAGTGAGAAACTATATGTTATTCTTTATTGCACATACAAGAAAGAAATACATAAAATGACTGAATGAATGAATGAAAGAAACAAAAAGAAATACAGAAATATATGGTTAAAAGATGTATGGGAAAAAATGAGAAACGTCCCGCTGAGTTTCTTGCTTGAATTCTTCTCAGGTCTGAGGCAGTAACTTTAGTGAACCTGTGGTGAATAGTTTGACGTTCAAAAAATTAAGTTTGTAACTTCTAGTTTTGAATAATATATTTATATATTAATATTAATTTAATTTAAATATATAAAAGATTAATTTTAGTAAAACTTTGCTCTGGTAACAAAAAAAGCGCGGCGTTGAGTTCCGCCGTGCGCAATGCCTCAAATTCGACGGAAAATGGGGGTACAAAATGAAGTGTGCCACCACTAGGTTCCCGACTTCTCTCTGATAATCAAGTTAAATGTTATAAGAAATATTTGAAATCACAATTTTAGCCCCAAATACATTAGTATATATCTTCTATGTTATCAGTTACAGATTTATTATAAGTATAGATATGAAAAAAATTCAAATATAACACCGACCCAAAAAAGCCACTACTTTGCATCGGTTAAGTGCTTGTAGCTCTTAAAGTACTGATCTGATTCATAAATTCTAAAATTAAAAAAAAACCGCACCCAAATTAGTTCATTCATTCCGGAGCTGTGGTGACACAGACAGTCCGACCCAACTTTCTCCCTTCCATTTGCAACTTTTATGATAATAATTATACTTTGTAAAAAAAGAAAGTATTTTTTAGACCGCGGCTCAGGGCACAAGTGTGCGACTGTAATCGCAGCGTTTATGGATTCGATAAACGTGCACGGCGTTGGGTTACGTCTCAAAAATTAGACACTTAAGGAACGGAGTGTTTTAACACTGAATTCCCTCAGCGTACTCTACCATATGCGGGATATAGCGTGAAAGTAAGAAAAAAATAAAGTATTTTATAAATCGTATCATAGAGAGTACCTATGGACAATATATACAACATATAATGTAAATATATTCAATTGATCTTAATGATTATTGTAATTTGAGATCAATCAGATAAGTGCAGGTTCAAATACATTGGTGTCAAATAAGATGTGTATATTAACAAACAAGTGACATGTAGATTGTTCCCGACAAATTTTTAAATTTCAAAGCAGTTGTATGTTTTTTGTTGGCGGAACTCAACGCTGCACATTGTCTACCAAAGCGCGAAATTAAAATATGTCTTTTCGCACTTCCCCATGACTAACTGTCTTAATTCTTATAGTGCGGATCAAGAGGGGGATTTTTGTTTAAAGGCCTTTTTGGAATTAATGGCGATGTTAAAATTTCATATATATATATATATTTTTTATTACTCGCGGCGTTAAGTTCTGCCACTCAGATTTGGCGAAAAGTGGGTAACGGAAGTGGAGCGGAGTGTCTTAACACTAGGTTCCCAAATTCCCTCTGCTTACCCTGCCATGTGCGGGATACAGTGTGAAGCGGAGTAAGTGAGTATGTATTTTTTTAACGTACCGACCACGTTTGTCACGATCTTTCTTCTTGCTAATATTGTAATGCAAAAATTACTCAACGGATTTAATTGAATAATATAGTTTGTAATAATATAGCTTATAAATTAGGATAATACACACATTTCTTCAGAAAATACGAATAATCCGAAATTATTTTATATGCACAATCGAAACCGATAAAGTTTCTTCTGATATCCGCATCCATATATAGTTCCGTAATGCTACATCCGTAACGTCTCTGGTCTAAGCCACCCATACAATGCGACATATATAGCCTATGGAATTTTGTATGTATGTATGTATGTAGTTACAGATCGCATGCAAATTATATAATTTCCGTACAATGGACGTCAATTTGTCGAGCTGACTGGAGCTGGCCTATTTATAGTATTGTGCATGCAACGTGACCTCTGAAGTGAAAATATGATCAATATAGTTGAAAATTAAGCTCTTTCAACTGGATTAATCGGGTAATCACGACAGGTTGCGATCCTCATTCGAGATTTTCAAACTAAATATTTAATGTTTTCATTTCTTCGCTCTAGTAATTAGGCAAAGCGCGGCGTTGAGTTCCGCCAAATCAACAGGCAATCCCTCGAATATGGTGGAAAGTGGAAATCTGAATGGAATGTCTAAACAATAGGTTCCCAAGTTCCCTCTGCCAACTTTGTATGTATATATTTATCTGCATTACTTTCGTTTCTCAACAAAAATATCATCATTAACACTTTATTTATATTTATATTATTAAAAAATATAAACCATAAACATTCTGTAAAATGTTATAGCTTTCTTATTTATCAACCAGCCTCTGTATTCTGGACACGTCAGAATAAGCAGAGGGCACTTGGGAGGCTAACTTTAAGATTGCCCGTTACCATTAAGACACTAATGGCCTCCACATACCGGCAAAATTGACGCATTTCGCGTTGAATGATGAAACCGAAAGATGCACTTTGTCTTGTTACCGAAACTATGAAGTAAATTACTATGAAGTAACTACGAACCCTCAACCTGTCGCGTCTACAGACGCACATTTTGTCATTTTCTTTATTCTCAATTCCAAGTAAGAAATTAGCATTCTGATGCATTAAAAATGTAATTGACACCACGATATAATATCTAAATATATATAGACACAACTGAATTAAGTATCGATTGTCACGTGCTAACAATTTGGAGCAGATAAGTCACATCTAAGAAAGTCTTTAACAATTTTAAATAATAGCTTCACATTGTATCTCTAACGTAGCTGGGTAGGCGGAGTGTTAAGACACTCTGTTCCCATGTTCCCAATAGGCCACTTCAGTTTCCCATTTTCCATCGAATTCTGGAGGCATTGTGTGTTGAGTGGTGGATATTAACGTCGCGCTTTGGCTCGTTACCAGCGCTACGAATATAGAAATTAGTTTTCTTTAATATTTAAGTGGTTTATATAAAACAATGCCTGGCATGTTGCGTGTTAAGTGACGTAACTCAACGCCGCAATGTTTTATGTTATACTAATGAACGTTGGACAATAATAAAAAATATATCGTCAATTTCCAATGTTTTGCGAGTTTAATGGCGGATCCTAACGCCATGTTATGTCTAAAAAAAATGGGATACCTTAATATATCTAGAGCATCCTCCCGATTGGATTAGAAATTACAACCGTCGCTTATACTTTTTGTTGAATTACAACGGCTTGTATATCTATTGGATGATTTCATAAATGATGATGATGATGATGTCTTAGATTATATTTAATGGCGGTGCTTAACTCCGTGCTATGTCTAACTAAATCGAAAAATTTAAGTTAAACTTATCATAACATTAACTGAATATAAGGTGTCAACAAAAACTCAATGAGGGCCTTGAGACCTTAACGCCGCGGTCTGTCTAACCTAATTGTAATCCCGAGTTTTTTTAATTTGAGGCCTGTCATGGCGCAGTGGCACAAGCGTGTGACTGTAATCGACAGGTTGTGGGTACGACCCCCCTCTCGAGGAAATGAAATATTTAATATTTCCAATTTAAATATTTAATGTATTCATTTCTTCGCTCTGGTAACGAACGGAAGTGGAACGGAGTGTCTTAACACTAGGTTCCCAAGTTCCCTCTGCCTACCCTGCCATGTTTTTTTAATTGTCCTTAATATAATCGAATCCACAGTATTAACTTATATTGAAACTTTCCACTAAACCACACCACAGTTTGCTACATCTATTGAATGATTTGCACATTATTTCATTTAGTTCTCCCTCATGCAACGTAACTGCGCCAGTCAATCATAATTTGTTCGGTGTTATTCTTGTACTGTATTCTTTGTATGTTCGTTGGTGCTATACTATCTAAGGAACTAAAGTAAATATATTGAATTTTGAGGCAAATTGTAAGTGTTATTTAGCAAATTTGTTGGTAATTCTCATTATTTTAACAGATTTTTTGGTCTAGGATGCTTAATTCGAAAATTCGCTTAAAATTAGCGAATATAATATTATTCAGATGTTTGAAATTTAGGCTAATAGTCCCGGGTTCGGTTCCAGGTTGGATCAACGATGTTCATCGGCGCCAAGAACATACCGCGGCCCCAGTTAAATTTCAAAGACACGATCGACAATTCGGACAACTTGTGGGTGCCCAGGATATCGGACAAACCGAACAATATAAAGCCGCTTGCTTTAAATATTATTTATAATGATGAAGGCGAGGCTGTTGGGTGAGTGATATCGTTTTTTTTTAGAGAAATGGAGTGTTGGATCACCTTAGTTCTTTTTTTTGGGATACAGTTCTCTTCTCGAGGTTTAAGTCAGTCACTCTTGACATTGTTTTCTTATAATTCATTTGAGGAGTTTCGCAAATTGTAGGTCATACAATGGCAGAAAAGTGAACAAGTATATTGTTTTTTAACACTAATTTTCTTACTTCAAAAATAATTTAAATCTCCTCTGAGTATACCAAATTAATATATTTTATCCAACCAAGATGAATACGTAGTACTATGACGCTTAGTGATCACAGCTGTGGATTCGAATCGTGCTTCTTTAAATTTTTATTCATTTTTAAAAAAATATATCACAGTGGCTGAAGCGTGTTGTTGAAAGCGCTTGTGGGTACGATCCTCACACGGGGAAAGAAAGAAACATTATTTAATATTTTAATTTATTTGCTCTGATAACAAGGCATATCGCGGTGTTGTATTCCGTTATTAAACACGCATTGCCATTTACTGGATTGAGTCAGCCCATCCCGTTATATGCGGGATACAGCGTGAAGCTAAAAAAAAAATGGTATTTTCCTCCAATCAGTTACGAACATCCATACAAAGTGGAGTTGGACCTCTACGAGCCCCCTCCACATTTCATAGAACCTGATGGGAACCCTCCCACGTTCCCCCCCACCCTGGAGGAGACTAGACTGACCTACATAGAGACAGAGGAACAGGTGGACGAGCTGGTCCACCATCTGGAGACGGTTGAGGAGTTGGCTGTGGATGTGGAGCATCACTCGTATAGGACTTATCAGGGTGTGTTGGAATGTTGTTTATTTTTTTCTTTGTTTTGTTTAGCAGAAGAAATGTTGCTTATCTTTGGGTACCCCACGACAGGTCTCTAACCAATGCTCTAATCATTTTTTTTTATAGTAGAAATATGTTATATGGGGACGTTTATTTATGTAATGGGGCAAAAAATAGGGCTTTTTAATTTTTTGTCTGTTTGTACGCGTTTGTCTCAGAAATGGCTTACCAGATTTAAATGCAGTCTTAACTATTATATTTTGGCGACTTTCCTCCAACATTTAGTGTTTGTTTTATGTAAATCGGTTAATAAATAAAAAAAGTTACGTCGTTTAAAAAAAATAGTTCGGAAAGGACATACGTTCTACAATTTTTTTATTAGTTTACTTTTTCTATGTATAGATATTGTCTTAAATTGAGATTATTATAATAAAATAAATATAATTCAAGCGGGCGACTCTGCTTGTCGGTCGGAGTGTAATACAAGCGGGCGAAGCCGCGTGCTGATCATGATTTTTTTTAATATATATGTGTTTCCCACAGGTATAACCTGTCTGATACAAATATCGACGATCGAAGGCGACTTCATAATCGACGCGCTCGCCGTGAGAGAGCACATACACAAGCTGAACATGTCCTTCACCGATCCTAACAAATTGAAAGTGAGTCACTTTTATATATATATATATATATATATATATATATATATATATATATATATATATGTGTGTGTGTGTGTTTGTGTATATTAGTAGGTATGTTGCGGATATTCGCATATTTTTGTATGTTTCGCATTCGTGAAATTTCTGCGAAGGTTTGATACATATGATTCCCCAATAAACACAATTGGAGATAGCAATTAATTATTATGTTTATTGAATAAATAAATATATGTACATATACCTCGTTAAATCTCAATGTCACTGTTCACTTTATAATTTTTTTTTTATTTTCTTAACATTACCAAGTAACTTGATTACCATAAAGTTTCACAATTAACACATAACTAACACGGCGTTTAGTTCCGCCAAACAACACGCAATGCCTCAAATTCGGCGGAAGTGTGGGACGGAACGTATGTGTACGTAGTGAGTTAGGTTCACTAGGTTCCCATGTTCTCTCTGTCTATCCTGCCACATGTATCCCACATAGCGTGAAGCTGAAAAAAAATCCTAACTAACTTTAAACGAAACTGCCTCCAAGCCTTATAGAATTGGCGCTAACTGAACATTCGCATTTACGAATGTCCGCAACAGATATTCGAATTCGCGTTCGTATCCGCATATATTTAAAAAAAAAACTAAATACATTACGTCACTAATTTGTAGGGTTAAATATTAGAATTTTTAGAGTTCCGTATCTCGAAAAGCAACGGAATCCATATATGAACGGTTTGTTGTTCGTTAACATCCGCATGTAAATACGGAATTTCTTGAAAATTTTACGTGAAAACGATGTGTCTTAACACTGTGTTTTATCTGAATGTACCCACTATATATCGGAGGAAAACGTAAACCTGCTCCCCATTTACCCATATTTCTCACTATTTCCCACCATTTCTGTCTATTTCCAGGTGTTTCACGGTGCGGAATCGGACGTGCTCTGGCTACAACGAGATTTTGGTGTGTACGTGGTGGGAATGTTCGACACACACCAAGCGGCACGGGCGTTGAACCTTCCAGGGTTATCATTGAAGAGCCTGCTACTGAGATACTGTGGTGTTAACGCTGATAAAAGGTGAGTGGGGGTTCAATTTTTTTTGTTTTTTTTTTTAAGTTCACGCTATTTCCCCTTTGCAAGGGGTGTAGATAAAGGGAACCTGAAAATCTAGTTGAGACACTCCCTTGCTCAATTTTTGCTAAATTTTAGAGTTGTTGCATGGTGAGTGTCTTAACTCAACGCTCGCGCTTTGTTTCGTTGATAGAGAAAAAATAAATGTTTTATTTTCTCAAATGGGAATTGAACTCACAATATTTCCTTCCTTGTGCACGCTATGTAGCTTGATGAGAACATATGGCTCAGTGGTTTAGAACGATTACACAGTTTCCGTGCAGCGCGAGTTCAAGTCCCACTACATTAAATTCTTTATACGTTTTTTATATATATACGCATATTTTTCGTGAATATAATAACAGCGTAGCCTTGAATAACGTTAAAGCTTAACGGAAGTGGAACGGAATGTCTACTTGTCACTAGGTTCCCAAGTTCCCTCTGTCTACCCTGCGATGCGCGGGATACAGCGTGAAACTGAAGAGAAAACCTAACACTCAGCTTCACGTTGTACTCCGCACATGGCTGGATAGGGTAGAGGGAACTTGGGAACCTAGTGTTAAAACACTCCGTTCCACTTCCGTTCCCCACTCTCCGCCGAATTCGAGGCATTGCGTATTGAGTGATGGCACTCAACGACGCGCTTTTGCCTTGTTACCAGAGCGAAGAAATTAAACATTAAATTTAAGACATTAAATATTTTATATCGTCCAGTTGGGATCGAACCCACTACCTGTCGGTTATTCATTTTTCCATAATTTCCAGATATCAGCTCGCCGACTGGCGTATAAGGCCGCTTCCAGACGAACTGATGCAATACGCTCGTATGGACACACACTATCTCTTATATATATGGAGGCGTATGAAAGGGGAGCTTTTGGATATGGGTGAACATATATTGATGTCGGTGTTCGATCAGAGCCGCCATATTTGTGGGACGGTGGGTGGTTTCTTTTTTTTTTAAATATTTCTAGTGTTAATTTACAGTAGGTAAAGAGAAATATTTATTTGGAAAGCGTGTGAAATTTTTATATACTTGATTATGGCGTAAATAAGTATTATTTTTCTAAATAAATATTGTTTTTTAATGTACATTTGGATATAGTGGGGTGAAAAGGAACGTGGAAACATTGCTTTTTTTTTTGTATATATCATCTATTACATATACTGCAGAGAGTTGGTCTGTAAGTAAAACGGAACGGACCATCTCTCTCTCTCTCACTTTCTGCAGTTTATTTATTTTTTATTTTGTTATTATATATAATTATCTTATCGTATATACTAATTACGATATTTTTTATGTACACAATATATATATATATATATATATATATATATATATATGTTTTTTTATTTTTTTTTTCTTTCACAGACCTACAATAAAGAAGTAGTTACCGACGCAAGTCACCTGTCACTCTACATGAAATCGAAGAAAACATTTAATTCCCGACAAATGGCGGCTCTCCGTCTTTTATATAAATGGCGGGATTCACAAGCGAGGGAACTGGACGAGAGTACCACGTAAGTGTTGGCGGCTTCGCCCGTTTCACGTTTATTATTAATCTGTTGTTGATGAGGCCTGAAGACTCGAGACTCGAGAATGTGAAATATTTTATATTTTTATTTTTTTTCTGGTTACAAGTCAAAAGCGCGGCGCTTAGTTCCTGTATTCAATGCGAAAGTGTTTAGGACACTTAGGGAACGGAGTGTCTTTACACAAGGTTATCAATTTCCCCCTCCATCTATACTGCCGTATTGAGGTGTGGGTGTACCCTTAAGTACCTCCAACTTTTATCTACATATCTTCAATATTTATCAATAAACCCCTAAATTTTACCTGTCACCCCCAACTCAATAATTTAGCCACAAACCCCCTATAACCCCAATTACATCCCCAAACGGGGTGTTGTACCATATTCAATATACACGTAGTCTCAAAACTCCCAATGCTCAAGACCCCCAAATCCCATAATTAAACCCAGAGGCGCCATTCAAACCCTCAATTCACAGGACCCTAACACTCCCCCCCTACAACCCTTAATTCACCCATAAACCCCAATTTCGTAAGCTGCTCAAAAACCCCCAACTCCACCATCGAAACCCCAAATTAACCACCCAAAACCCCCCCCATTCCAGGTACCTCCTACCGAACCACATGGTGCTCTCCCTGGCGGAGACGCTGCCGCGCGACGTGCAGGGCGTCGCGGCGTGCTGCAGCCCCGCGCCGCCCTTCCTCAAGCAGAACCTGATCACCGTGCACCGGATGCTGTTGAGCGTAAGTGTGTGTGTGTGTGTGTGTACGTGTGTGTGTGTGTGTGTGTGTGTGTGTGTGTGTGTGTGTGTGTGTGTGTGTG
>DWMZ01000687.1:0-20302 GCA_018249855.1 Eueides tales michaeli
ATATATATATATATATATATATATATATATATATATATATATATATATATATATATATATATATATATATATATATATATATATATATATATATATATATATATATATATATATATAAATATATGTAGATACTCCTTATTCTATTCTTTTGCTGGGAGCAAACGATGGCTGAGTTGATGACTGAAGCAATGTTGAAGACAATTCGTTCTGGCGTGTTGAGCAGCGGAGCCCAACGCCGTGCATTACCTTGTTAATAAAGCTGAAAAATGAAAACATTATATATTAGAAAATACTTTCATTTCCTCGAGTGGGGATCGAACCCACAACGTTACAGTCTCACGGTTGTTCCCCTGCGCCACGATAGGCCTTAAACTTACTAATTCAATATTGTAATATTTAGTAATACTTGAATCCAGACTCCATAAAAGCGTTTGATTTGCAGAGTTGTAAAATGAAATAACGCCCTTGGGACCTAAAATTTAAGGACCTGAGATAAAGTCTGGCTCTAGTTAAATCGTAAAAAGTTTATCAAAAGGACTTTTCAATGTTTATTCAAAATTCATGTAAATCGTGATACTGAGGCGAGTCGGCTTGTATATAAAATAAAAATTGTATTATTATTTAATTTGTCAAAGTGTAACTAACATATTCTTGCTATGATTTATATAGTTAAGAAAATGGGCCCGATTTTATTATTTCGGACAAAAATATCTTCTAATCATATTATTAAGCCGATTTGACGGTGAAAATTTCAACTAATACATTACGAAATTCGAGATTGTAGCTTATGTGTTTATAACTATAAATATCAAGTTGGCCACTACATTTTCTATGATAGTAAACACAGTAAAGATACGTTAAAGCAGTGATATTAGCTAGAGCAATAATCGCTCTAGCTGATTTTACAGGCGGCGACGAAAAATGAATTAGAACGCTTAAGCAAAAACATGTTTTTTTCCATAACTTCTAAGCCATTTAGATTTACTTTTATAATTGATTTTACATGGAAATTATAATAAAACAAAAAGTTGGCATTTATTTTGAAAGTTAACCATGTTACATAACCAATGCTCAGTATTACTCTAGATCTTGGAGGGTTCAACTCTTACTCTTAAAAAATAAGATACCTACATACATTGAATTTCGCCACTAAACAAACAATATCTCTAGAATTAGGAAATTGAGGTAGAATTAGAAAAGCTATCGCCACGAAGCAGTAAGATCGTGTAAGTACTTTAAACACCACAACTATAGGCTCGGTACTTATTCAGAGAAAATTCAAAGAGGTTATATTTTAATTATTATTATTTCGTTAGACAATATTGTGTGGCGTAGAGTTTTGCCATAGTAACTACAATTTATGACCGACAAAAATCATAGCCGGAAATAGTGAAAAATAGGATAGTAAAGCGTTAAGCTGAATTTCAAGTACTACTATTACACGGATAGTCAGAATTAACCCTCGCATTATGTTTTATAGCCTTTACTTGATATACTTCGTAATAACCTTGAACAATCTTCGAGATTCTGGAAAATATTTTCGCTGATGAAAGTAAAATGTTGAAAATGTTAGTTATCAGGCATCTCTAAATGATGAAGAAATATGGGATAAATTATTTTTATTCTGTCTTGTCATAGCGGAGAAGTAAAGTTTTTGTTTCATACTTTATACTCAGTGGGATAACCAGAATAAACAGATCACGCTACACTACGCAATTAATTGGAACACTATTTAAGTAATGGGAACTTGGGAACAAAGTGTTAAGACACTCCGTTCCGTTCCCCACGTTCCGTTTGACTTGGTATTAAGTATTTCACATGAAAATATTTAATATTTTCCATTTTCGAAAGGGGATCGAACCCACAACCTATCGTTGACAGTCACACGCTTGTGCACCTGCACCACAACAAGGCTCTAATGAATTAATCAAATATAAATATTACATTATTATGAGACAGAAGGGATCAAACTTATAACCACGGTTTTTCCATTTTACTATTCCACGATGGCTTTAACAGCTTCAAGAAAGTTAAAGATATGATAATCTGTCGTTCAAATGTGAATTAGCTTATTGCATTACTACCGTCTACTTAACACGTGTTGAATTATGTATTATGAAAGAACAAGGGATAATATGAAAGGAAAATAAGATAATCTTTCTTATATCGAGTCTAATCTGAACCTGTACAAAGAATAATACAAAGGTTGGGCAAATAAATGTGATATATTAAAATAAATATTTTGCACATATGCAACGTGAAATATATAAGTTACTGATTTCATAATGGCTGTTAGGATAATTCGTCTAGGTTTTTTATTACAAATATTGTTCTTTAAAGTGGCTTAGCATTTTACTAGAAATATGACAGTTAGGTTCGGCTCCCAATCAAAATTTGATAATCTAATTACATTCATGTAATACAAGGCGCAGCGCAGCCAATTTCGTCAATCTCACACATTTTTTTTGAAAAAATAGACGAAAATTAGAAAATTAATTTGTTAACACATTGTTCTTTTTGCCACGCAATAACTCAAATACGGCGGAAAGTAGGGAATGGAACGTAGTGTCTCAACATTAGGTACCCAAGTTCTATCTGCCTACCTTGTCATGTGCGAGGTACAGCGTGAAGCTAAAATATAAAAGAAATAATAAGTAAACACTCGAATGGGCTTCTTACTATACAATTTATAATTTTTCCACTTTCAGTAAGCACAGTTCTACTAACGAAGCTGTTAAGTCGTCTGTCTTTGTTATTGACATATAAGGATAGACCTCGTTTGACTTTCGAAAACACAATATCAATGATATTGGAAGAAGGTCACGTGAAAAGCATGAGGACACGTATGAAGAAATTGACGACAGTGGACGAGGCGAATAAGGTATGCCGAGACTGTACCGTTCTCTCTGGCTACCCCGCTTGGGATACAGCGTAAAGCTAAGACAAGTTAAATTCTTCCTTTAAATTTACATTAAATATATATTATATCTAAGCCGATGGTTGTGAGTTTGTTTCCTTCTCGGGGTAATTTTCATTTTTTCCATTTTTTTGTTTCGGTAAGATAAGTTTAGGTGTTGAATTTCGTTATAAAACTCGCAATGTCTTCAACATTGAACGGTGCGTGGATATATGCGAGAAAGAGTACGTTAAAAATAAAAAAAATATGTTATATTATTACAAGTTGCGACCTGCAAGTAACAGAACAGATTTTTTAGCTTCACAGTAGGCAAAAAGAACAGTGTTAACACATTGTTATTTTTGCCTTTGATTGTGGGTTTGACCTTTTCTACAGTCCTCTCATAGCACGGTTCCCTGTGTAGTTTCGGACCAGTCTTGTTTTTTTGATACTCAGTAATACTATAGTTTTATGTATTACTATAATTTACGTTTTCCTTAAACTGTGTCGTCGAGAGAAAATTCGCAGACACAAAGATTTGCTGGCTGTATCGAAGAATTTTTTGACTTCGTTATTATAGAAACGATAGAAATTAATTTACATCTATAAAAAAGGCCTATATTACAAACCTTATTACACTTTATTATATTGCTAAAACTTATTGAATTTGAAGTTGATATTACGCTGTACAACCACTCGACTATACTATACTAACAGTGAAGAAAGATTACTTGCTTAATTAATTTTCGCTAACTTTGAAATTTAGATCTATTCATAAAATATTCGCTAACTTTCAAAACTATCGGACACCCCAGATCTTAATCAATCTCGCAAAGATGCCAGTAAAAGTTTTCGCCTTATTGAAACTCTACAAGTTTGTTCATCAGTAGGATATTAGAGAAGTTACTAAAAGAATCAAATCCTTAGGTTTCATATTGTATTTTTAAACAAATTTGGTGAAGAGTTAACTTAATTTTGTTTTAACTGTTGATGAAAAGAAATGTATATGTCATACCGCACTTGACAGGGTAGGCAGAGGGAACCTTGTAGTCTAGTGGTAAGATACTCCGTTCCGTTCTCTACTTTCCGCTTTAAATAAGACATTGCGTGTTGAGGGGTAGATCGCAAAGAGAATGGGATGAACAAAATATTGCTTACAAGAATATTTAAATATTTTTCGAGCTTCACGATATGTCTTACATATAGCTGGGTAGGCAGAGAAATTAAAAAACAGGGTTAAGACTCTCTCTCCGAAACGAATATTGCGATGATTTTCGTGAAATTGTGTGTTGAGAGACAGAACTCAACGCCATATCTTTTCTTGTTGCCAGAACGGGGAAATGAGAATAATTTACTCCCCGAGGGGGAATTAAACTGACAACCGTTACGCTTTCAATATAACGCTGTGTCGATGAAGCACATTGGCTTCAATAATGTCCAAATAGTAAAAATCAGGTGTTATTAAATAAAATATATACTAAATCATACTCTTTACACTTTACTTTGATTTTATTCACAAACTCCTAATCAAATATGTGTCAATCAATTTTCAAGAAAAAGTAATTTAATGAGGACTGTCGTGGCGCAGCGGTACAAGCGTGTGGCTGTAATCGACAGGTTCTGGGTTCGATCCCCAATCGAGGAAATAAAATGTTTTATATATTCAATTTAAATATTTAATGTTTTATTTCTCCGCTCTAGAAATAGACAACGTGCGGCGTTGAGTTCCGCCACTTAACACGCAATGCGTCAAATTCGGCGGACAGTGGGGAACAGAAGTGGAACGGAGTGTCTTAACATTAGGTTCCCGGGTTTCCTCTGCCTACCATGCCTTGTGCGGGATACAGCGTGAAGCTAAGTCATTTAAATATATTTGATTTTTTTTTTTTTGAAAATTGATTGATAATTTTGAGGCCTGTCGTAGCGCAGCAACAAAAGCAAATGTGAATGTAAATGCGTAGGTTGTGAGTTTGATCTCCCAATCGACCCGTACTATATGCGGAATATAAAAGCTGAGAATAATATTATTTTTTCCCACCAGACTGCGAAATTCACTATATAAACGTGTTCTTTAACTAAAATAAATATTTTTTCGTATTCTATAAGCTTAAAATCCCAAAGGAATTTCAGTAAGCGTTTGCTGCCTGTCAGTCACAAAGTAACTAACAACATATATAGAAAGAAGTACGAGTATACATAAAATACGGCCGACGATATCGTTACCGCAGTTTCAGTTCACATAATGCCTGTTAAATTTGTAAGATGGTGACCAGATCGTCTACCAACTTTCCGAACGAATTGTCAAAGTGACAGAAGTATTTTAAGAGCGTGACATTTTTGTTCGTTAGATAAACTCCCAGTGATACGCATATTAAACCTAGTATTGTCATTTGAATTATACGACATCACAATAATTACTGTCCACTGCTGTAATATATTCATTAAATTCAAAAAAATACCAATTCAACGTACCAATTTTATTATCCAGTCCTCTACTAAGCTCGATATACATTGCTTTCATTACTTTAAATCTACAGCAAAGCAACAGGATATAGCGTAAAGTTATTTTTTTTGTCTACGTTTTTAAAATAGTATTCTAGTGGGATTACCAATACATTCAGATGTTCCATGTTTGTATGTCTTTGGCATTAAATATTAGCAGTACATATATTTTACTATAATTTAACAAACTGCTTTTTAAATATTTTAAAATTTATAACGACTATGTGATTTAAATGAAACTTTTAGTTAATAACCTTAACATTAAATTTAAAATGTCCATGCATATAAACTTTGTAAAATGTTCTACGAATTTCAAGTTTCAGTGCGGAACTCTAGCAACTTAACCAACTTTCATATTTTAAGAGCCATATACATAAATATACTTTTAGTCTTTTATTCAATTTAAGAACGTTTTAAACTAAATTGAGCGTGTGCTTAGCCTATTCTTTAAACTAGCTACATATGTATATAAACTTAAATCAGCAAAGTGCGGCGTTGAGTTTTGCCATTCATCACGTGGTTTCTTGAATTTGGGTAACAAAAAAATTTTTAGCTTATCATAAAACTTTCTCAGCTCAATATGATTCGCGTAAAGCTAAAAAGTATATATGAAAACTCAAACATTTAATTTAATTTTAGAAGCTCTTATTTAACTTGCCTTGTTAGTTAGTATGTTAATAAATAATCTTTCAAGCATTACAAATATACAGCATGAAGCTCAGGAAATAAAAAAAATAAGACAGCAAGAAAAAATATATCACATATATAAATTATCCGATCCATCAGTGATGTCGCTTTGTCTTTTATATAATAATGATGATAATGATAGTGATGATGACGATGATCACTCGTAGGGCTAAATTATTTGTTCTTCGTTCTGGTAAGATAAAAATTCAAGAGGTCAGCGGTGTGACTATAAATAAATGGTATAAATAAATATGGGTAATATACCTCGATTGGGTATCGAATCCATAACCATTGCCATTATAATCAGACATCGTCTCACTGTGCCGCGCCCACATTTCTCTAAAAAAATGCACTCTCACCCGCACTCAACTTCACACTGTATCTCGCACATGGCAGCGTAGACAAAGGGAACCTCCACTCTCCGCCGAATTTGAGCATTGCGTGTTGAGTGGTGGAACTCAACATCGCGCTTTACCTTGTTGCCAGAGCAAAGAAAATATTAAATATTGAATTTGAAAATAATAAACATTTCATTTCCTCGAGTTGGGATCGAACCCACAACCTGTAGCGTTTTAAGCTACATATACATATGTGCCCCTGCCACACGATAGCCGTCAAATTAATACAACAGTGAATATAAGGATATTAGTACACATAAAAGCTTTATCATAAATCTTTTTTGCCTTCATTCCACATCAAAAGTCACTTACGTACATAAGAACATTGAGAACGTCGTAATTTCTTAACTGACTGAGATGAGTGTGCGTTCAAATCTCAATTGTCAGATGATCTGTTAGTAATATTTGACTACAATCACAATGGTTTTGGGATTAATTTTCACACTGGCAAATGATTATCTGTTTTATGATAAAACGCGGCGTTGAATTATGCTACTCAATATGTAATGTCTCGAATTCGGTCGAAAAGTGGAGAAAGGAGAGCTTTGACTGATGACAAGATATTATTCTCTCTGTACTGTGTTATACGCGGGATACAGCGTGAAGATTTAAAAAACTAAAGCAGTTAGAAGTTAAACAAAGGAAGGATTATCATAAAAATAATGCCTCATAGGCTTTATTTGGATAGAATTTAAAGAAAAGTATCATTTTAATAGATTTAAAGAATAAGAAAAATATTAAAACCTGTCGTCGTGTAGGCATAAGCGCGTGATTGTAAAGGTAAGAGGTTGAGGGTTCAATCCCCAATCGAGGGAATGAAATATTTCATATTTTCAAATTAAATTTTAAACGTTTCTATTTCTTCGTTATGATAAAGAAGCAAAGCGCGGCGTTAAGTTCCGCCACTCTACACGCAATGCATCAAATTTGGCGGAGAGTGGGGTACTTTGCGGAGTTTCTTATTACTAGATTCTCAAGTTCCCTCTGATATATAGTGAAGCTGAAGAAGAAAAAAAAAGAAAAACACTCATCAACTAAAATATAGCTTTTACATTTTTTTTAAGCTGTCGTAACGCATTGTTCAAACTCAACTTCAAATTCAAAATATTCTTTAATCAAGTGGACTTTTGCAACCACTTTTGCATCGTTAAATGAACATAAAATTACTACCGACTCGGAATGCGGCTCTCGGAGCCGGCAAGAAACTCAACAGTTGGTCTTCTCAATGTTGAATGAATTATGGTTATTTATTGGTTACAATTGTTGAATACAATGGTGACTATCCTGCATGAAATTCAAATAATCTTAATTAAATAATTTTTTATCATTCAAATATTCTTGAATAGAGTAGTAAGCTTTCTTAGTTGACATTGCTTTAACATTTACTTTAAATTTCTCCAGTGGCAAATTCAAATTAAATTGCGGAATACTGTTATAGATACGTATACTCAGACCCATAAATGATTTATTTATCTGGACCCCTGCTGTCCTGCATCAGTTATTGAAATATTCAAAATCAAATATAACTCACTTCTGCCCAGACTAAATAGCTATATAATTCCATTTTGTTATAATATATATCTGTGTAGCTTTGCCCTTTGCCACTGTTCATGGAAAGTGGTAAACTACGTGGCCTTGGTCAGTGATGGTCGAGATGAACCACTGAAATTTTAGTGGACGGCCTACATCTGCTGTAAACGTATTTCCTCGCCTTAAAACGAAGTCATTGTCTAATTAAAAATGGTTATTATGTTTTCTTATTTACTCGAGAGAATTTATTATTTTCTTTTTATAGCCAGATAGAGCATGCGTTAAATGCTACATTCAACACCTAATGTCTCGGAAAATGAAAAGAGAAAGTTTGGCCAAACTACGCCTGCAGAAGCTTCTCGCGCACTTTTAATATAAAAAAGCAATCAAGAGCAAGTCTGATTCGTTAAATGAGAATTCCGTATCAATATCAGGACTGTTACGGATCCCCAGATCCCAAGGTCAAAAGTAAGAAATTTTTATACCGCAATAGAGGCAAAAAACACACGGCCCAACGGCCACGGTAAATGGTTACCGTGGCCATGATCTCCGCTTTTACTCCCCTCGTGAAGAGCCCCATATTGCTTACTGGAAAAACCTGGCGGGGAGTTCATTCCACAGACGAATTGTCCATAGGAGAAAATTCCTCTGAAATCGAACTGTGCAAGACCATTTCGACTCTAACGCCTAGCTTGAATTTCCTGTCGATGGCGATGATAAAAAGTGGCCGGGGAAATCATGTTAAATAATTCCTCAGAAGATTCCTCGTCATACAAGCGGTAAAGTACGCACAAGGAAGCAAAATCTCTTCTTAGGCTTAGGGGCTCGATACCGTCCGTAAGTATAGGATCGTCGACAAGTCTCATAGCTCTCCTTTGGACCGAGTCAATAGGCTCAGGCTGGCATGCTGGCGCTCTCGTCCATAGAGGGGAACAGTACCGTAAAAAGGGGCTACATGAACACCCCGGGGCTACATGAACACTGCAAGACAAGTTCATTCCTGTATATCTCTAATCGTCACTGCTTTACTTTTTTGTTTATTTGTGTTTAGTTTCTTGTTGGTACAAGTAGTGCGTAATAAAAAATAGTGCGTACTTATCAAAAGATTCCAGGGTCTAAGCCCTACATGAATTACAAACAAGATGACATGGAAAAAGCTATAGAAGCAGTTCGTGGGGGCACGTCAAAGAAAAAGACAGCGGAAACCTTCAAAGTGCTTCGGCCAACGCTTGTTCGAAAGATGATTGGAAGAAATCAGGGATCTGTTGGACATCCCACCGTTCTTAGTAAGAGTAAAGAGCAGCTAATTTCCGGTACTTTTGCAGTTATGGCAAATTGGGGATTTCCAAGAAAGAACCAAGGCAGATATTCGAAATGTAGTGAAAAAATACCTGGACAAACAGGGAAAAACAGTCAGAGTGTTCAAGAACAATACTCCAAGACCCGATTTCATTAATGCCTTCATTTCCAGGAACAAACTTTCCGTCAGGATTGCTTCAAATATCAAACGATCCAGGTCGTCAATAAATCGAGATGATATAATGAGTTTTTTCAGCAACGTTGACCTGGCTTTATCGTCAGTTAAAGCCAAAATCTATATTATTATCACGAAACAAACGTCACAGTTGAACCTGGAGCAAAAAAAGTTTTAGTTCCTAGAAATACAAAGAGAGTGGAGAGACTTTGAGTCAGAGTAAAATGAGTATTAATGGAACAAAAAGTTGATTTATATTGCCTAATGTGATTAAAAACTGGTCTCAACTTGCCAAAAAAGTACTTTTAAGTTACAATTGTTATTCTTAATTATTAATTGTTAATTTGAGTTTGTTGAATGTCTGATTTATAAGAGTTTTAATAGGAAAAAAGGACTTTAACTATTTTTCTGTTTTTTATTATTTATTTATTCAGATAAACAATATTTACATGAATAAATACATAGTTTAATCCCTTAGCTACATTTTACAGGGTAACTTAATCATTTAAAATGCTTACTGAGAGTTTTTTTCTGAAAAATATTTTAATGTTCATGTAGCCCCAACTAAGGGGCTATTTGAACACCAATTTCTTATACTTTTTTTTAAATCAATATATAATTTTATAAACTTTTTACGACAAATATGTATTCTCTGAGGTGAGGGCGATGTAGTAAGTATTTTTTTATTGTTCTAATACAAAACAAAAACTTTCTATCTCAAAAAATGTGTGAAAAACATGTCCAAGTAGCCCCACTTTACGGTACTCCATATGGGGACGTACTTGCAACTTATATAATAACTCTTTCCTCAAACTTAGTTTATTAGATACCAGCTTGGCCATACTTTGACTGTACTAGACGTCACTGGAGGTATCGACACCCAGGATACTTATATTCTTCAAGATGATTATGTCATGTCATTACATACAGAAGGTCATGTCTTTGAATTGAGGAGCCATAAGATATGGACTTATGTTAACGGCGAACGCAAATACCTGTGTCTTAGAAGGGTTCAACCACACTAAATTGTCCCGACTCCCATCATATACTCTGGATTGAGTAGTCTCAATTTGAGACATAAGTTGTTCGCGACTTTCCTCTAAGTATCTGAAGAGGCTGATACTGGAGCTGAAGCTGAAGCTTAGTGTTGATCATACTCTCTATCACCTTGAAATAATAGCAAAAGGCATGTAATTAGATGGGTCCCATCTATTGCCATTTTTAGCCACCGAGTGAACGTGGGCGGTCTTCCCTATTAAGCTTTTTATTTATACTTTTAAATATTTTTGTAAGGAAAACTTAAACATAATCATAAATAAATGCAAAAGTTTTGATAGATAGAATGTCCCTATATAATAATCATACTGAGGTATTTCCAATAAATCTGATCTATGACAACAGTACTGTAGCTTCTTATATTCATGTGGATAGACCATTAACTTATTAAAAGTTCTAGCATTATTAAAATTTAGATTAGAAATTATAAAGAAAATAAATACCCTTACAAAATTTTACCATTACGACACTTTGGTAACGGTGGAAGTGGCTCAAATACTATTTACCAATCAATTTTTAAAAAAACGAACGGAGTACGAAACGAGAACGAAAAATGGTTGACTCATTTTTAGTTTCGTACGACAAGCGCTGACGAATAATTCTTACAACGATTATTCGTCAGCGTTTGACTGTTATATTGTTGTGAGATCAATTAAATTTTGATCAACGACACAATTTTTTTATTTAATACATTGGGTTACGACTTCGAACAGAAAGCGGAGAATGAAGTATCCTAGAACATACAAGTATCCTAGACAGAGAGAGACATATGGAGTTATCGTGATCCAGAGGAACAGCATCTGTCAATTAACGCAATAGTTGTGGATTCTTTCTGTAATATGTTGTACATGTACACTGTACGTGTACATTGTACATGTTGACATAAATCTTTTTGTTGTCTCTGTGAGTTTATAAAATATATGGCTTTGGCGATTCTGGCTTTATTATTGAAAAACGTTAGTTTAAAGACATTTCGTTTCAAACTTCTTTCTTGTACAGTAGAAGAAAGAAATAATTTTTTTTTTTTTAAGTCCTTGCGCAGAATCCTCTTAAATCCCTTACGTACGGCTAGCAGGCTAAAAAGGAAGGATGATGCTATGAAAGGCAGAAGAGTCGCTGGTCTCATCGCCTAACCGCCACCTTGTGCAACTCATCTGCTTATAGTCTTACGATTGATTGCAGATTAAACTGGAAAAAAAAGGAAGTTTTTTAAAATAGTAACTTTAAAAAAAAGGAAATGAAATTGTTTTATGCCATAAAATGACTTTCCCTTGCATTTTACAGTCGGTAATATTTAATTTCATAAAGACACATTTTAATTTTTGCGTTATATAAGAAAAGATTAGGAATATTTATTAAACCTTCCATTCGCTACTCTATAAAAACATAAAATGTAAAACTTATATAGATATAGGAACCTAGTGTTAACACACTATCCTCCCGACTTGCTGCACAATTTTAGAGAAATTAAGTGTTGCCGGGCGGAAATTAACGCCGCGCTTTCCAGAACGAATAAATGACAATGATCTCGTAGAATGGAAAACAAACCATTTGTTAGCTTCGGTAGTATGTATTCATGTATGCTTGTATCGGAAACATTGAACGCGACTCTGACTGACTGACTTTGAAAATAATAATTTGATGTTTTGTATAGTTGTCAAAGATCGATGACATAATATGAAACACCTAAGAAATAAAAAATAATTCTAACAAAAACTAAATAATACGCTTTTGTGAAAAATTAAGTAAAATGTATAAAATATATATGTTTGAATTAGAAAATGATGTACCTACATAAGCGTGTTAAAAGAGCGTAGGGTACATTTTAAAGATACTTTTATATATATTCTCTTAGTGCTCTCCATACACTCTCAAACTTAATTCTGACCTTATGACTTAGATGGTGAAGAACTCAATATTAGAGTTCCTCTCTCTACGCTGCCTGCGTAACAATACAAGTGAAGTAAAAAAAAATAAAAACTAATAGCCTCCCGCTATTATTTTTCTCTTTAAACTACCCCATGCTACTTCTGTTTACTATCCGTTGTCTAAATTAAATTTTATAGTAGGTAGGCAAAGAGAAAGAGAACTTGGGACACTCCGTTCTGTAATTAAGAAAAGATATTTAATATGAATAATATTCATCTTTTTTAAATATAATTATTCCCTCGACATACCTCACCCTCTTAAATAACAACTTCTTATAAATTACTTTGAAAATTTATTTCTTTATATACAAAATTGTGTAATTTTCCCCAAAATCACCATTAGATGTAGCCTTTTCTGCTCGTTGTTATTCTAGGTGATTAAATATAATAATATTATATTATACAGTACTTTATGATTAATGGATCCTCAATTTTTTCTCAAGCGTAATGACCTTGTTTAGAAAACGGGAACTTTTTTGTCTACTATGGAAATATCCCGAATATGTTATTACTATGCTAAAAAAAAACTATAATGTGCTTCAACTGAATATTAAGATAAGATCGAGTAATATGATTTATTATATATTTACTTATGAAAATATGATTGAAATAATAATTTTACACTAACAAAGTGACAGGATAACGCGAAGAGTTGAGTTCCGCCAATTCCCCAACACACAATCGCTCAAATTTTGTATGGAATGTATGGATATATGGTGTGTTTTAGCACTAGGTTCCCTTTGTCTTACTTGATATAAGCGGTATTCCGTATATATATTAAAATTCTCAGTTTTACGCTGTACTCCGCACATGGCAAGGTTGGCAGATGGAACTTGGGAACCTAGTGTTAAGACACTCTACTCCGTTCTCTACTTCCTGCCGAATGTCAGGCATTTTGTGCTGCAAATAAATGAAAATAGTAAATATTTATTTTCAAAATATTTTTTTTCCGAACCCACGAGTTGTCGCGTTACAAGTCACGCTTGTACAACTGCGCCATGACAGGCCTCAAGGATATTGAAATAAAATTATAAATTAGTAATCTTACAAATAATAAAAGTAAAAAGTTGGTCACCATATTTTTAGGTAATTCATCTTTTGTCACAATTTGCCATCGTTGAGTAAAGTGTTTGATTAAATAATTCTTAATCAATTATCTGAGTATTTGTGTAGACATAGTATTTTATGTAATGCACAGTATGGTTTTACTAGATGCAGATCTACAACAGATGCGGGAGTCGCCCTCCTTAATTACATTTATAACGCTTGGGAAAACTCACAAAAAGCGGTCGGAGTGTTTTGTGATCTGTCTTTTGACAGCGTAGACCACGATACTTTATTACGTAAACTTAGCCATTATGGAGTCAAAGGCAGTGCTCGCGATATCATTGCTTCGTTCTTATCGTTTCCGAGCCGGTGGTAGCTTCCTGTAGGACTGACACTACAGATATTTCTATGTAACTTGACGATTCAACAGTGCTTGTAATAGCCTAATTGAATAAAGAACATATTGATTTTGATTTTGAATGCAGAAGTGCACAGAACGCAACGGTGATTGTGTAGTAAAATAAAATAAATTCCGAATATTAAAAAAATGTACTTTTCTTTGCAATTAAACCAGTTTTTGATGTGAAAAATATCGTGGAACTTATTTGGACGGACGAGCACACTTGTGGCCCTGCGCTATGACTGGTCTTGATACTTTATTTTTTGTTTTATATTAATTTTAATTGAAAAACAAAGAGCATATACAATACATGTAGTTAACACATAAATACTTTACATATCCCAACAAAGTTTCCACTTATACATAAAACACAGTGATAGCATAAATCAAATTGCTGATAAAATATAATTACGCATTGAAAAATATATTCAGTAATGAAAAGAAAACGACAGAAGAGATATAACATACATTATATTTCCATTAAGAAATTAGAAGTTGGAACGTCTGAAACGTCATTTCGCTTTTTATAGCACTAACAGAATAATAAATGAAAATATCTTCTTAAACATCAGATTTCTTGATATTTTTTATTGTATATTTTACAAATTATCTTTTAATTTGATATATATTTGTTGATTTGTATATAATCTGTCGTGGCGCAGGGATACTAGTGAGTTAATGTGACAGGTCGTGGGTTCAATCCCCACTCGAGAATATGCATTATTCATGTTTTCAATTTAAATTTTTAATGTGAAAAATGTGTGAAAGTGGGCATTGAAGCGGAGTGTCTTAACACTAAGTTCTCATATTCCCTCTGCCTACTCTACCATGTGCGGGTACAGTGTAAAGCTGAAAGAGATACCCATCTTGTTTTGACTGCTATTTTGGATTAAAGAAAAAAATGATGGCATGTAAGTAACAACTGAATTTGATGTACCTACTTTACAAATTAAGTTCAAACTTTTTTTTAAAAAAGTATTAAAATTATTTATCTTTTGTTCTTAGTTAAAACGTATGTACAATTTATTGTTCCTTGAACGTTTTCAAAAATTACACTAAACTTATGATAAGCGATTATTACTGTTTAAAAAAAATAAAGTTATCCAAAAGAACTAGAAAGCTAAAATTTTAATCTTAGTGAATACAGAACTGGACACCTTTATAGATCGCCTATTCTTGTGTCGGTAAACTCATAGTATTATTATGAAATCTATTAGCACTTAACATTTAACTTGGCTGTTATTTCACATGACATACATGTTCGATGGGTTTTTTATTAAATTTACTTACTTTGGCATTACACGACAGACTTTCGCACTAAAATAATCAACGAAATAGAATAAAAAAATACATAAGCATTTTCTCTTACCCTAATGAGATGAAACATTATTTATATATGTTTAATGTCTAATGGACTAAAGTGCTTGAATGATCTCCAAAAGAGGTCCATTTAAAATCTGCTACATATAAATTGTTATACGAATTTCTTATATGACTTTTTTATGATACCTACTAAAAAGTCAGAATACATTAAAACAATATGAATTTCCTAATTTCCAATTATATATAATTCCGAAAATTATATAATCATATTTTGTTGTGAACGATGGTCCGGCTGGCTGACTGAGAGATGGTTTTGAGTTCGAAACCAATTCTAGGTAATGGTTTATTTGTTTTTCCTGATCTACTCAAAAGGATTGTGGCGTTGAGATCCACACCTCGTCATATAGTCTCTCGGATTTAACCGAAATCAGGGGACGGGTTATTTTAATACCAAGATTTCTCTGCCTCTGCCTCTGCTCTATATGAAATTAAACAAATTAAAAAAATAAAATACTATCCACCTTTGAACTACAATTTTCTCCAATACAATGAAAAAAATCGTTATTACTATTTGATTTAGTACATTTCATGTAACTTGTAAATATATTTTATTTCTGTACCATTTTCAAGCTTTGGCTAAGTCATATGTGTTTATAGGCTACACTCGTGAGCTATGTTCCAGTTGTAACAAAATAAAAATAGCTTTTGTGTCGTTAAATATAGATATTGTTTATTATTTATAAAATATATTTAATTATTCTATGCCGTGTGATTCCGGCTTAGAATAGGATCAC
This sequence comes from Eueides tales michaeli, assembly GCA_018249855.1. NCBI lineage: Eukaryota > Metazoa > Arthropoda > Insecta > Lepidoptera > Nymphalidae > Eueides > Eueides tales. The sequence continues at coordinate 16,036 of DWMZ01000687.1, forward strand.
CCTGGTACTGATGGTGTCGTAAGAGGCGACTAAAGTACGAGTGGGAGAGTCACGTTGTCAGCAATGGCAACACGCATGGGCAGACTCGACCCGATTTTTACCACCCCCGGCATTTAAAACCGGCGTTAAGTAGTGACCTTGGTCACTGCGTTTTGCATTGGGTAATGCCGGGCCCTGGTGCCCATCCAACTTACAGACCGGCAACACTCCTGTAGCTCCTCTGGCGCTACATATAGTCTCTCTGGGGTCGTGGGCGGCGGTGATCACTTACCATCAGGTGACCCGTATGCTCGTTTGCCGTGTCTTTTCCATAAAAAAAAATAAGTAAAGAGACCATCGTAACGTAGTGGTAAAGTGTATGACAGTAAATTCAACTCACATTCGAGAAACAGTTGTTTTTATTTCTTTGCGGTGGTTAAAGACAAAGACATTGCGTCTTTGTGTTGCTGTGATTGGGTGATGTTTGAGTAACGGAGTGCCTTATCACTAGGTTCTCTTTTAGGTTCCCCACATTAAATAAAAAAAATACCATCAACATGCATCCAGGTCCTGAACACTTAAAACAAAAAATATATAAGTTTACTATATATCACATTCAATGTCATTTCTTTAAAAAAATAAAAAAGTTTGTTTAAATAAAATTAAATTTAAAAGGGTTATTTTGTTATACTTACAAAGCTATTACAGGAATCTATGCACTGAAAATTAAAATATTATTTAAAGAAATACTTCATTGCAGTATATAACTAATTTGCAAAATATGAGAGAAAGTGTTTAACTTTAATATTTTCACTATTTGTCTCTGGTAACAAAGTAAAGTACGGCGTTAAGTTTCGCCACTCAACACGCAATGCCTCGAATTCGGCGGAAAGTGAAGAACGAAACTTAGTGTCTTAACGCTAAGTTCCAAAGCTACCGCCTCAAATATTTTTTAAAGTATTCATACTCAGCTTCACGCTGTATCCCGCACATGGCAGAGTAGGCAGAGAGAACTTAGGAACCGGAGTGTTAAGACACTCCGTTCCACTTCCCTTCTCCACTTTCCGCCGAATGTGAAGCATTGCGTGTTGAGAGGCGAAACTCAACTCAACTTATATATTTTATTTGAAAATATTAAATATTTAATTTCCTCGAGTGGGTATCGAACCCACAACTTGTTGTTTACAGTCACACGTTTTTGCCGCTGCGCCACGATTTAATGTTAATTTTAAAAAAGTTACTTCTTAAAGTAACTTTTATAAAATTAACATTAAATTAAACATAGTACAAAAATACTTATTACACAAAATTTAATTATATTGACATTTAAAAATTTTAGATAAATAAATGATGTACTACAAAAATACTTTCAGGGTACAGAAAAACAGCGAACTTTATTTTTTCATAATATTACATTATCATCTCTCCTGGATAAGCATACATAATCACGTTTAAAATTACATACATACATAAATGCATACGTACGACCAACGCTAATAGAAGTATATTAATATTTTTTTATTCCTGACATCTTTAAAGAGCAAGTTTTACAACGGACACGTAGTTACGGCAAATATGCTGCTGTAAAAAAGCGGTAAAGGAAAGGATTTTAAGGTATGATTACGTTCAGAGCGAAGAGATCGAGAATGGGTTCGTTCAAAAATTCTAGACATTTTTTAAGGTAAGGAAGTATTTTTGCAAAGGTAGACGGGAGCCATTTTAGTTTTTTAACAAAAGCCTGAGATGTGATCAAATTTGTGAAATATATATGAATGTTGTATGTCTATATGGGAAATATAATATTTAATTTTCAAGAAAGTAAAGAAGCCGTCTCAGAGCGGTCTATTATGGCGCAGGGGCACAAGAAATAAAATATTTAATATTTTCAAATTAGTATTTTAATTTTTTCGCTCTGGTAACAAGGCAAAGCACGTCAAATGTCTCAAATTCGGCGGATAGTAGGGAACGGAACGAAGTATCTTAGTATTATGCATTTTGAAGGGCAGGTGTAATTTGACTATAGATATTTTATATTAGCAAATAAAAAAAAGTATTAAAAATGTCCGACTCCGAAAAATCATTACCTGCTCCATTTGTAATCATAAAGTGCTAATTCTATGTTCACAAAATATATATATATATATATATATATATATATATATATATATATATATATATATATATATATATATATATATATATATATCAACGCTGCGCTTTGCCTTGTTATCTGAGCGAAAAAATGAAAACATTAAATATTTCAATTAAAATATTCAATGCTTCATTTCCTCGAGTGAGGATTGAACATCAAACCCACAACCCGTCGCATTCACAATGATACGCCTGTACCCCTGTGCCACGACAAGCCCAAGAAATTTTTTTTCCTCAAAAATCCTACTTATAATCGTATTTTTTGATTGCATTGACCTAGAAATTTCATTTTCCTTGTGGTTCAAGAAATCACAAGTAAAATGGGAGGAAAAGGCAAGATTATTTGAGGGATCTGAATATTTGATTTTAATTTTACCTTATTTCCAAAAAAGACATTTCATGTTCTCAAGAAAGACTCTGATCGAACAGGCTGACTGACTTATAATACAAGTTTCATATAAAATACTATTTTATAATTTTTATTAAAGGAGCCATTAACATAAACGGCACAAAGTGGCATATGGTTTCCGCTTCAGTGAACGAGTGAAATGTCAAGATTACATTTCATTGCGCTGATGGTAATGAGGTAATATATCACACGGCCGCATAAAAGTCTCATTTTCTCAATTATGCACATATTTTTTTAAAGAATTACAATATTTTAAAAAAGCCGTAACAATTCTTATTTCTGAGACCTAATATATTATTTTTCTTATATAATGCATATTATTTTTTTTTCCAAGTATTTTTCATTAGTTAAGAACGGTCTGAGGAAGACTTATCTATTTTTCTATTGTATTTTTTCACACTTTGTCTGACAATGTCATAATAACATAATTTGGTACTATTATATAAAAAGTATTGTGATTTGTGCTATTATATAAAAAGTATTGTGATGGTGATTTTCTTAACTAAAATAGGTAAATTGTTAACTAAATGAGACCTGTCGTTACGCAGAGACATAAGCGTGTGACTGCAAACAACAGATTATGGGTTTGATACCCTCTTAATTCAATGAAATATTTAATATTTTCGAATAAAATATTTTGCGCGGCGTTGAGTTCTGCCAAACAAACAATGCCTTGACATATTTTTAGTTCGTCGTCGTATATTTCGTTCTCTTTATACATAATACTGGGATAATTTGATGCTTTTTTCGTTTTGATCTAAAGTACGAGTACGCAAGACCTCTGGTGATTTCAGTATATCGTCTTGTACGTAAAGTATGTAATTGTTAAAGCAAGTTTTTTTGTATCTGTTTTTGCCTATCTCTTAAAAGTTTGAATTCATTATAGTCTAATCAATTACCGTATGTTATCCATTTATGATAATATATTGTTCGGATTAACGCTGTATCCAATGCCTCAAATTCAGCAAAAGTGGGAAACGGAATAGAGTGTTTTAACACTTGGTTCCTAAGTTCCTTCTGCCTGGTTATAAAATTATTTTAAATATAATAATTTCTACGATTAGAAATAGAACTCACGGCCGTTGCGGTGATAGCTTACGCTTATAACGCGCAAATATATAAAAAATAGTTCTCATTCGAAAACCAAAGAACGAAATGTCTTGACGCTAAGTTACTTCTACCTACTCCACTGTATTCGGATACTGTGAAAAAGAAAAGTACAACGAAATATAATAATTATATTGTTGTTTTTGTCATCATAATGTAATTATTTAAGTAGATACTCTCATTGTGTCACGTATCACGATTTCTTCCATTGTGTGGATCCTAAAAAGGCATATTAGAGTTTTCTTATGACGATGTTTTTGTAAACATATGTATATATATTATTTCATATTCACATACTCGTTCTTGCTGTTAATTTCAAAGAATTTGTTTTATTCTTTTTTCCTTTAAATATACAGCGGGTAATTTCGAAGGTTACTTGTTATATTTTTATTGATTTTCCTCTTTTTTTATAAATGAATATGTATGTACCTATATATTCATATATGACCGTATTTGTGTATATACTTATATGTAGATATTTATTACAACATATATAACATTAGGTTTTCTCTGCCCACTCTGCTATATGCGTATCGAGGGCTAAGCTATAATTCCTATGACTAACATCAATATATCAACTTTTAAAATATATTCAGAATGTAACTCAACAAGTCCACGGTG
>DWMZ01000688.1:0-20298 GCA_018249855.1 Eueides tales michaeli
TTTATAAAGAGAAGCCTAGATTAACATCCCAAGAGGTTATTGTCTGACAGGATCAAGAACCGGATGCAGCCTGCAGTATAATTTGGGCCGGTGCGTATTATGAGGAGACCTTTGACCTCTAGACACTCACGGTCACGGAAAAAACACTCACGGTTTTTTCCTTTTATTACATAAATGTACATACACAGGGGTACAAGTGATTGTATACGCGACAGATTGTGGATTAAATCCCACTCACACTCGAGCAAATGATATATTTAATTTTTTCAAATTAAATATTTAGTGTTTTCATTTCTTCGCACTGCTAAAAAGGCAAAGTGCGGTATTGAGCTCCGCCACTCAAAACATAATTCCTCAAATTCAGCAGAATATAGAAAACGAAACGGAGTGTTTTAACACTAGGTTCCCAAGTACTTTCTGCCTACCCTGCCATGTGCGAGACCCAGCTTGAAGCTAGAAAATATAAAAACAAAATCAGGTCTAGTGTATACTAAATAATAAAATAGTATAGGTATAAACAGCTCAATCAAAATCATTTGTACATATTATTTAAACAGTTATATAAAATATAGAGTTTCCAGAAATCAGATCTTCTAATGTAACTGAGTACATATTGATTGGCTCGGGATTCGGCATCGGATTCGTTTACCTACCACACTAATCTTAGGGAGCGATTCAAATTTATCTTTGAACAAAGTTGCCAAAATAAGTTTGGTTGAGAAACTTTGCACTTACGATAAGTATTACCTTGTACGGAAATTAAGTTGTGGTTTGAGTTGCGTTTGGCGTGTTATTGTTAAAAAACTTTGGAGATGCGACATTGAGTTATATAATTTGTTGATTCTTTAATATTGAATTGCGAAATATTTCGAAAATATTTTCTTGTTTACTGATATATATGTATCTGTTTATATAGTAAAAATATTATTTTTGAAGATTGTATACAATGTGCCCGTTTAATTTTATTTTATGATATGAAAACAAATAAACATTATACAAATTACGATATATTAAAAAAAATACACTTAGAAGCAAGTTGCATAATGATGTTGTAAAGAGTTGGATTCTGATTCAGGGAAATTAATTAATATTATGCCCTCAGGTCAGGCAAGACTCAAAAAGATTGCCAAAGTGCGGCGCTAATATTTGACCCTCAAATATTAGCGCCGCACTTGAATGAATGAGGACGGAGGACGGACGGACGGATGGACGGATATATATATATATATATATATATATATATATATATATATATATATATATATATATATATATATATATATATATATATATATATATATATCTATAAACCTAATCGTGGTGCACAAGTATATTTTTTTTCGTATTTAATACTACAATATGAGAGAGAGGTCTTTATTAAAAAAACGTATAATGGGAACAAAAAAGGATGACTAAAACGTGAAATTTAAATGACTTCCATATGAAAAATGAAGTACCCACAAAATGAGAATTGTTCGCCTATTCCAACCAATATTCTTTGTAATTCGATGAACGATCATAAAAATTGCTAAGTTTGTGAAATCAGATAGCCAACTTCCATCATTTCAATATACTATTTTATGTTTTGCTCTTTGACTGTCTATTTTAATATACACCAGAAATATTATCAATTTTATAATGTTCTAAAAGCATAGGTTGTAAAGGCCTAACCCAGTTGTGGGTTCGATTTCCACTCAGGGCAATCAATGTTTTTAATTTCCTCGTTGAGTTTTGCCACATGCACATGTCTCATTTGGTTTGGAAACTATGCAGAGGAGTGACTTAAGTCTAGTTTAAATTGTCTTTAATTCAACGTTTACATGTTTTACGTAAAAGTTAAAACCTTAAAAAAAACTTCTGTCAGCGGTTTTAAGCTTATGAACGATATAGGTTATATTATTTTATTTTAATTTTATTTTATTTAATATAAATAGAAATAATATGAAGAATAATAACGTAACATACTTTATTTCTTCTCTAGATATAATCGTGTCGATTGAACAATCAACGTAGCGAAAATCGCTCAAGTGGACGTTTTAATACCGAGATGCTTAGGCTAACATCTCCGGAGGCTATTACTTAACTGTGAGATCAAGAGCTCGTTGCAAACAGCATCTGTCATAAAGCTTTATTGCATACACAGAACCACAAATAAAAAGAGTTATAAAGTGTATTATTATTTTTAACTCTTTTAATTGTAAGTAATTTGTGTAACTATTCATTCACTACCAAGTTTCTTAAGAAACCTATATACCTAGTTGATGGTTTTGTTTTTCTTTAGTTTCTCGATATATTGCACTCATGGCAGGGTGTAGAGAGGGAACTTGGGAGCTTACTGTTAAGATACTGCGTTCCATTCCCCTTTCTCTACCAAATTTGTAGCGTGACGCAAGTTTCTTTTTTAAATCTAAACAGATATGAAAAAGATTTATGTAAATTTTCCTTTAAGTTAAATTCAGTTTTTTTTCATTATCTCATTTATGTTTATGCATCATAATTAGGAACTTAGGAAGTCCCTTAATCCAACCTTCTAGCTTCATCTTCACACTAGACCTCATTTAGTACAAGAGTACTCATTAAGTACTGACGACCATGGCAAGTTAAATAAAAGTTTGTAAAAAGAAAATTTACTTCCATATGTAATAAGCGTTTTTTACGTCTTATGATTAAGTGATCCTTTTCGGCTATACCTTAATTTCGTAACTACTATGTTCGTTATTTTTTATTTTTTTAATGAAATACTTTCTGTCCTGCACATGGCAAGACTGACAGAGGGGACTTGGAAACATTGTACTAAATTTATTTCCATTCCCTACTACTCATACTAGAGCTAAGACATTAAAAATATAAAAAAAATCATGTAATCAAGCGAAGTTTGAACTCACTCTCTTAGGTATACAAGCTTCAGTCGCACGCGTGTGCCCCTGAACCATGACTGACTTTATTTTATTATTATATGTAATTTTATTATTTTAAATGTTTTAATGAATATTTATGTTAAGCATACCTTCATATTTGGCGTCTAGACTTTTAATGCATATAAAGAACATAATTATAATTTAATAACAGCTTGACGTCTCACTGCGTCTTGATTCTCGTAAATTAATTCAATGTAATTTGGAGACGTAGCCAAATTAAGGTTGAAACTAAATAGCGCTAGTTTTTGAACTTAATAATATTATCTTCTGTATTTTAATGATGTAAAGAAAATCATATTTACTAGTAATTACTTCATATCGATATTAAATCTTCAATATTCCAACGTATTGTGGCACATTGGGTTAGCGTCTGACAGTAATCGCGATAGTCATAGATTGGATTCTCAAAGAAATTATTTTCCATTATTTAGAAAAAGAGCTGCGTAATTTTAACCATCCACTACTAAAACATATACGTTTCAAATTGTGTCAGAATTAAGCAGAACATTTTATTGTCCTTTTGATTGTATCCTGGCCTGTTTAGCGACATATGCTGAAAAATATATTTTTAGATGTCGATGGTCTTTAGGTAGTAAAAGTTAGTGTTAGCTTCCAAAACTTATTTTATAATATGACGGTCATGTAAAGATCAGTTATAATATGTGCGAACACTGAGTACTAAATAGTCTAAAATAAGAGTTCTTTAGAGAGAGCATAATTTAAATATGAATACAAAATGGCATTAGTTGAATAAATTATTACGAAAATTCTACGGAGGATATATATGAAGAGTTTGATGAATCTGGATGGAGCGTAAGAGGTATGTAGACACCTAGCATTTAGCACCCCATTCTCCCCGGTTACCCGGCTGTGAAATTAACAGTGAGGTTATATTTATATTTTTACTTATAAATCTGATACGACGATAATATTTAAATGTATTCTTAGAGAAACGGTCACATATAATTAGGGAAGAATAAACATAGTGTTAAGATATTTTTTATAACAAAGTAGATGGTTTAAAAATGAAGAATTCATAATACTTTGAACATTTTTGATTACTATCAGAAATACAAATATTTTTCCATAGTTAATACTCTTATTAGTATTGTATAGACTTAATTATACATATTTTATTTATTAACCCTAAGTCCCTAGGTTCTCTCTGCCTACCCTGCCAACTACGGGCTACGGGGTACAGCGTGAAGCTGTAAAAATATAAGCTATTAAAAATACCATTTGATTTTGTCTATTACTTCTTCTAAGTAAAAATATTTTGTTTTGCATTTTTATACATTATATCTTGAAATATCTTGGCACATAACTATTTTTACTTAAAACTTTATAATAGCGATTTAATTAGCCTTTGGTGCTGCTAGTCTAAACATCGATGGCCAATTGTTGAAATATAACACAAACAATATAAATCTGTACAGTAACAATATAAAGATATACTTGATTTTTTTACATATATTTTAATTATATGCTTTTGGTTCTCTAGTAGTACTAAAGAGATTATCAATGGCATGCCTTTATTTAATATACATTCTCAAATCATAATAACACTAAAATTGTAGTACAAATATCTGTATAATATAATATTATTTTAGTACAATAATCCAACAGTCATTTTTAACTTGAAAAGTGTAAAATTGTTTATCTGTCTAGGTTTTAAAATACATTCATTATTACCACAGTAAACGTCATCCATGACTATACTAAGATATATTACATTTACATCAAATACAATTTCGTATAGGTGTTCCATGGAATTTCACGTAACAGAGTCTCAAATAAAATGTGAGATATTCTAAGAATGTAGGTTACGGTCTTACGGTCAACATTCAGAAAAAATACCAAGCTTCCTGCGACACTCATTGAAATTTATTTATTTACCTTTTTAACGCTGCCCATACTTTGTTTAAATATATAGTTGCAGTTACTCTGATTTGGTGATATTACTGCGGGAAGTATTTAAAAAATACTGTGAATCTGAAATAGAGAATAGTTTGTGCGGTGAGCATTTATACCTTAGTATCAAGGGAATGGGAGATCATCTTTTTAAATATATTTTTTGAAAACATGTTAATTGCCTTTAGAAAATAATTTCTTTAACTAAAGGCTACCTAGAAGGGAAAATACTTAACTACATACGGTCGTTGAGTCATATAATCAAGTTCTTTGAACTATTTGAACAGCCTTTTTATATATTTTACAAGTATAAGTGTCAACTTATACTTGTAAAATATATAAAAAGCGCAAAATGCGGATGATTTTTAAAGCGAGATAATTAATAACTTTGCCTTCATTAATTTCCCGCTACTTATGATACAGGCAACATTTGTTGATTTCTAGCCAAGGTTCACGGCATAACTAATGACCACACCTTGGCCCATTAACTATATATAAATTCTAAGTTGCAGAAAATTTCAAGTCTACCTCAACAGTAACAAAAGTAGGTAGTGCTATCAGAAAGTGGTCTCCTGCAATGAACGGCTATAGCCTTACTTAACAAAATACATGGCATTGACTCGATTTATCGTCTCTCTGAGGTGGGAATTTTTCTAAAGACAACTCCAAACGCTTTTAATTCAAACTATAGTGTCAACGAGAAAGACAAAACCGACAGAGGAACCGTGAAGCGAAAAGGCCTTATAAAATATCTTAGTGATTTGTTTATATGTTGTGAAAGTTATGTCGAAAAAAATTGGCATCCATTCTATGTAAACTTTGCACCTTCGTGTCAATTTTTAATTCATGACAATTTTATAAAGTCTGCCGTACTTTTTCATGGTGACCTGAGCTGAGCCAAAGAACAGCTATGACATAAATAAGACCTACTGTCTTCAAATTGTTTGTACCCCAAAAGAAGGCAAATTTTAACCTAGTCCACAACTAGCTGTGGCTATTTTGGAAGTCGTTTAATCAATCGAGGGGGATACGCAGTGAAGGGTCTTACAAACTGAATGTGGTGACAATCCAGAAACTATGGCATACTGGAATTCTTGTCTAAATGTTTGTTTTACGGGTCTTATAAAAAATTGGCTAAGGCAACGGGTAATGTCAAATAGATAATGAAATTGTACTTAAAAACTGGTCAATCTGAACTTTCCATACATTGATACAAAAAGTATTAAATTCTTTTCATATTTTAAAGGGCTATTTTTTCGATGAAATATGTAAATCATTTAGTATCACATAAATAGAAGAAAAGACAAGAACGACATAAGAAAATAGAAGAAAAGACCAGAATGAGATAAGAAGAAAATACAAGGATGAGATAAGAAGAAAAGACTTTATAAACTGTTAAAATATTAAAACTTTATAAACTGTTAAAATATTTAAACAAGCGAAAGACTGGAGTTTCCGTTTATTAATGAACTGAAAAGAGTCAAGCATACATAATATATTAAATTTCTATGTATACATAAAAACAATATTATAATATTGCATATATTTTATAAGGAAAATAGTAGAAAAATCCTAAAATATTTTTTGAATTTAGTTGTAACGAACATAAATTTGCTCCAAATTTTAATATCCATTTAAAGCAAGGAAGAAAAAGCATCAAGTAAAACATAATGAAGGCTATGGATATTTTAGTACAACCAGGTCCTAGACCCCATGTTATTTACGTTGCGGATACATTTATTATTAAACATTCTATTGTACTAAATAAAATAACGAGACATGGGTCTTGAAGATGCTTATTACACTTTTAAATAAATTTATACTTAAAGACATTTGCAGAATTACGAAAGGGGTAGAATATGGCTAAGTTATGTTATGTTATAGCTCTTTGAGTTTTATAGGGAAATTATTTTTATTTCTGTGGCATAACAAAATATGGCTTTAAGCTCCGCCACCTACGAAAAATCCAAAAAAAAAAAGTTATAGACAAAACCACACCACAAAGATTGGAGAAGGTGTTTGAACAGTAAAATAACTATTTAACTGAATACGATTTATTTAAACCGTTAACGATTATGTAAAAAATAATGATAATTAATTAAATGAACTGATTAGAGTTTTAACATATATAGTGTAAATTTATTAAAAGGATAAAGAAATAAGCAAATATTTTTAGTCAATATAAATTTTGATTACTCAACAATATATAAATTTACAATATTCCATTTCCAGCGACACATTGAAACCTGGTCAAGTTGTAATGTAATGTTCTATCTACATGATACTTATAAATCCGAGTAATCACGAACGACAAGACAATTGCTATCGATTTGTGTAAGTTTTTCATTTTTTCATTTTTACAGAGAACTTGCTTGTGACACTGGCAAATTCCTTGTGTTATTCAAAATGGTATGTATGCTTAAATTTTTTAAATTTTCATATTTAACATTTCACATAGCCTCGCTTGACGAATTAGTAGTTTTTTATATCTAGGGAACATCAGTAAATAAAAAATTTACTCCCAAACATTCCCAACGGTTCTCAGTGATTTCGCAAATATTTGGAAATTTGTGATCTTTTGAAAAAAAAAACCGAATCCTTGAATTATATTAGAAAATTCAGCCCAAATGGTGGATCTGCACTCGTGAGGTTTCCCTGAAAATAACCCAGTAGTAGGCCTCTGTTTTATCCAATAGTTAAGAACTATTATTCAATTAATCTCAGAAATAACAACGAAAGGAATTGGATTTTCAGAAAAAAAGAGTATTACTCACTGCTGCAGCCTTAGCGTCAGCGGGATCAAGTTTGTTATGTGGGATCCATTCTGAGTTGAGTCAACCACTGAGAGAGAAATTTACGAAGTACTTTTTGTAATAGAACTTAAAGAGAAAAGATATTCATGCTTAGAAGCCAGCCAATATTAGCTCTTAAATTACAGCTCGTATCATTGCCTAAGAAGGTTAAACTACATGTAGAAAAAATTATTTGAATAAAATAAATGAATTTAGAAAATTATAATGTTATATTGAAAATTTTCATAAGCAGATTCATCAAAAGAAGAAGAAAAATCGGTTTATAAAATTGACAGTTGCAAGTTGTCAACCGCCAGCCCCCGAAAACCAATTATTTCTATATTATTAGTTCAGTAGAACTAAACAGAAATGTAAGAAAAAAAATTATATATTATACTTTTTTTTCTAAAGAAAAAAAAAAATATATATATATTATACTTTTTTTTCTAAAGAAAAAAAATTGTATATTACACTTTTTTTTCTTACATTTCTGTTTAGTTGCCTCTGCCTACCCTGCTATGTGCGGGATACATCGTGAAGTTAAAAAACGATTTTAAAAATTTATATAAATTTTACACAATTAGATTTCATATGAACTAACATAAATGATTTTTATAATATGTAATAATATGTTTATGCTATAGCTTTATTAAACAGTTGCAACTTTTCAAATATGCAATTTAGATAAAAATTACATTTTATGTAATGTATAAATTATAAGTAATTTATTGAATAAGAATATTCCATGTTACGCTATCTCTAAAGATTTGTCATGGACATGAGCCGGGATTGGAAAATGATTTATATGCTTCGAGCACGATACTATACCTACTTAGAATAGCTTAGTAAGTTTCTAGAGGGAAAATAGGTAGATTTTTTTGAGTATTACATTGAAAATTTATTTTTTCTAGATTGACTTAGTATATCACGTACGGCCATATAGTGTTAAAATATTTTATTCCCCAATTTATCCTCAATTTTTAAAACATTGCGTGTGGAGTAGTGGAATTCAACACGGAGTGTGCTTGTTACGAAGACAAGGAAATGAAAATACATTTCTCGATTGGGACAGTAGTATTACTGTAAAGTGTTCGAAACGTCGGGTTTCGTAAAAATGTTTGGAATTCAATATACGCGATTAATCCGGTTAAAATTGTTTTATTTAAAATGTGTAACAATCGCGAAAATCAAAGATACTATTAGATATAGGGAATTTAATACCAGAACTATCTCTACACAAAATGGTTTTGTTTCTGTAGTGGTATAATGGGAATAACGAAGAGTCTGTCGCATGACGCATTCTGAGGACCTGCTGTATTGACATTGACTGCAGATAGTGGTATATATACATCGTAACGATTTAATTGTTGCAATTTATATGCTATATATTTTTGACTATACTCTCACTTAGCTTGACGCTATATCCTGCATATGGCTGGGTAGACAGAGGGAACATGGAAACCTAGTGCTAAGGCGTTTTGTTCTCACTTTTCGAAAAATCCGAAGCATTGCATGTTGAGTAGCAGGACTCAACGCCGCGCTATGTCTTGTTACCAGAGCGAAGAAATGAAAACATTAATTATTTTAATTAAAAATATTAAATATTTAATTTGCTCTAGTAGCGACCAAACCCATAAACCGTCACGTTTACCTAAATTCCTAGTTAGGTACACACGACGGGTTGTGGGTAGTAATCTACCCACAACCCGTCGATTTCTATCTAACCTCCATTATAATATTTATACAGGCAATATTAAACAAAACTTATTTGATTATACAATTATTAAAAAAAATAGTAAAAAAATAAAAAAATAATTTTTATATATGTAGAAAAGTCTTTGAAGACATCATTAGATTTACGTAAATATATGAGCCTAAGCAAACATGTTCGAAGCAATAATGATATATCTTGATTCAAAGATCTTTGGACAACCTAATATGGACGGAGTTGAATATGATTGACCGATTCTTAGTGAGCTACTATTCGGTATATGGAATAATTTATACTAATATTACTAGACTGATGAGTTTCTTTTATTTAACCCGCTAATCTCCTAAATTAATAGTTAAAAAAATGGAAACAATGAAAATTGTTTCTTGTATTATATCAAAACTTGCTTATCAAGAAAGACTATAAGCTATATAATATTATTGACATTACATATCATACTTATTCAGAAAAAAATATTAAACAATTAAATTGAGCTCAACGAATTCTTATTCACTTTTCCAACTTTTTAATTCTCCATATGAGATCTTTAGCAATTTTCACTATTTAAAGATAATTGCTTAGAATTGTCATTGAGATCTTCGACAAGAGAGAACGCTCTTTATTAAATATTTTGAACTGGAATTAAATATAAAATCGAAGAATATGGCAGAGGCCAGTCTTGGAGTGGGCTCGACCGCCACTCAACCAAACGAAATACCTACTTAATATTTTCGAATAAGATTTAAAAAAACATGTTATAATTTTTTCGCTCTGATAGCAAGGCAAAGCGCGGCGTTGAGTTCTGCTTCACAACACACAATGCCTCTAATTTGACGGAAAGTAAGGAAAGCCTACCTCCTTTTCCTGTCATTTATATATATTTTATATAATATATAAGATTGGTATACATTTTTAGTTTATATTCATATTATACATATTGTGTAAATTATGTATCTATATGTATTTAATGGCTATATGTATATATATTTATTTATCTGTTGTTTATATTTGTCTTATTTAGTTTATATTTAATATAGGTATATATATAATATTAATATATGTTATTTTTTTTTTTTAGATGTATCTCATTTTAATACATTCAATTGTGCTTGTTTTACCCGTTGATTGACACTCATCCACATCCACTGGTTGACTGGTAGAGATCTCTTAAAGAGATAAGTCCACCTTTGTACACTAACTGTTTATTTTTATATTTCTATTTCTTATGTTTTTAGTACAATAAAGAATATATTATTATATTAAAGCAACGAAGTGTCTTTACACTATATTCCTAATTCTCTCTGCCTACCCCATGTGCGGGATACAACGTTTTCAGTTACAATGAAGGCACTGTTTATTTGACATCATAAATAAATATCTTAATTTTTCTTACAATTATTTCAAGCCTTCTAAGTTGTGTTTACGAGCGGTCGATTGTTAGGCTAAGTGTGTAACCAGTATATGCTATGAATTGATGCATATCGATTTAGCCTTGAAAAAATCACAAGTATAAAACAGTTTTGGGTATGCAGTTCATCGTGACGCAGAGTTTATTTGCAAGCGTGACAATTGTGAGTGCGATCTCTCTTGGAATTCTAATCATTTCTCTAGGAAATACAAGCAAAAAAGTCAGAAATTAGTAATGATAAAACTATAGATTTAATACGTAAATAGCTTGCTAAATGACAACTCGCAAATCGTTTGCTAAAATATATATTTAAATGTCTATATAAAATGTTTCTGTCATATTTGTGTTCTTCTACGCAAAAACAGGCCTCTATAAAAACAAGCAAACTTAATTTTCAATATTTAATAATATACTTATTCAAAAAAGTAGCTCCGAACACCACTTATTTACAAACGAAAACTCTACAAAGAAAGATAAATAAAACATGCCTTTCTTACATTTTTACGCCTCAAACAACTACTACGTAGCTTGTAAGTAGAGGCCCGTGATAAAAGACTGTTTGTCAAAATTGGAATAATTGGGTCATTTCTGAATATCATAAAAGAAATGAACCATTCACGGTCGTGTTTCTTTATGCATCGTAAAAAATGAGGGTAATTTTGGCATTTTTTACGTGTTTCTAACGTTAGCTTATAAGCTATCAGCGTATATATATACCTAGATCTGCTTATCGAAAAAAGATTAATATGTAAAAATCGAAAAAGGAAATGAGAAAGCTAGAGGATGCTGTGGCATAGTTGATCGATGCCTAAATTATGCGATAGGTTGTTGGTTTGATTCCGACAGGAGAATATTTTACGAGTAGTTATTTTTATTTAGTTGCCACAGTCAGCAAAGGTATTTAGTTCTGCAACTCAACAACTCGCAAAGTTTTGAAAATTAGACAGTTGGTGAGAACGAGTGTCTAAACACATTTTTTTTTCTATCTACCTAGCTTTCCATTCAATTTAATACATTAAAAAATGAAAATAATTAATTCCTGAGGTGAAAACTAAACCTAGAAAACCGTCACGCTTACGATTAAACATTTAACATTTGCCATAATAACAATAATCACAAAATATAAATATAATAGAATACAAATATAAAAATCGTTATTTAATATATATTCAGAAGTTTAATATATATTCAGAAGTAGCTCCAAATCTCCACTTTAAAGCGAGAATCGAATTCACGTCCTGTCACGCTTACAGTAACACGCTTGCGCCCGTATGCTACGACATAGAATCAAATAATGCAATATACGAAGGCAACCGACTCTAATAAATGACTTCGTTTCCTATTTACGGATTGCGTATAAATTTCACGTTCGGCGTATATACATGTTTCAACTCGTAAATCCTAAAAAGTTCATTGTCATTTTGTTAATTAAAAAAAAAATTTTTAATTTAATATCAATGAAATTGGCTGTAAACGCAATGTCTGTAGGTTCGATCACCATTGAGAGAATTGAATTATGTTTGTTTTCTAAGATTATTACTTTGACACTAGTTTAATACACTTAATTTCTTTAGGCAGAGGTCAAGGTCATAGGCCCTGCTTTAGATTACCTAATGTTCGGACACTTCTTTCAGTTCCTCACTTCCCGCCGAATTTGAGACATTGCGTGTTGATTGACGAAACTCCGCGCTCTAAACCAGATTGAAGAAATGATGAATTTAAATATTTTATTTTTCAGAGAAGGGTGCGAACCCACAACCTGTACCGTACAGTTGCATGCTTGTGACCCTGTGCTTTGACGGACCTTGAGAATATAATTTTCTTAAAACAACAACAACAAATACAAATTATAATAAAAGCTCGCTTATAACAAAGGTTTTATCTTATAAGCAACAATTGCCTTCCGGGTTGAGTTTGTGCGTGCAGTGATGACACCTACATGCTCTATGTCGCCTTAAGTGACTTTACAATTTATGAAGATTAGAACACAATATAATAAGATATTTTGATGACTAGCGTCTCGGTATTATGACTGGCTGTAGACGCGATGTTTGTAGGTTTGGTACTTGCACAGGAAGAAGATTATGGTTATAATATTTTCGCGCGGGGTGGAGCTTAGCTGTTAAACATGCTTTGTCTGAAAAAGTGGATAAAAGAGTGATAATTAATGTATAACTCGCTCCACCTTTCATTTTTTTATCAACATTAAGTATATCCCAACGCCGCATATTCTAATTACTAGTAAATATCTAATTACTAGTAAATATTTTTGCGAATTATTATTAATATCTATAAAATAAATATAAGTACATGTATATTTCTACAAAATATGTAAATAGAGTTTGAACTCACAACATGTTTCTAATTAAAGAGCATTGTACGATATAAAAGGTATCAAAAGCATTCATTCTATATACAATAATATTTTGTATATTTATCTTCACATTTAGGTTTATTTATCAAATTCTAGTTCTATTTTGTACTATTCTGTGCTTACTAAATAAACTGATAAACTGTTAGTGTAGACACGGTATTACGTATCTATTTAATTCAGTTAAATTGAGCACCAGTTAATTAAAATAATAATGTAGCAGAATAACGTTTCATCTCGCACATTGCAGGGTAGGAACTTAGTATTAAATAACATATTAAGTAACACTATGTTCTCATAAAAATATTTTCGTTCTCTACTTTCCGCCGAACTTTGTTGAGTTTTAACACTCAGTGCCCTAGCATTGCGTGTTGAGTGGCAAAACGCCACACGTTGCCTTTGTTGCCAGAGCGAGAAATGAAAATATTAAATATTTCAATTCCTCTTTGTTACAGATTATTATACTAACTTTGTTAACCTTTTATCAGTTACTTAATATTCTGACTGTTTTAGGTGAAGATATTGCATCAAAATGGTTGTATTAACAAAACTTTGTAAATTCCGATAGAAATATCTAAGTATCTTGGCATTATCCCAGTAGAAGCCATCTTAGCGGTGACGGTGCGTCAATAATTTGCTAAATGAAATCATCCGGAAGCCGACAATTTTAGTGCAAAGGAACAGTGATTGAATTAGAGATGCGCCTTATGTACGACTACTAGTTCCATTAGATGTTAAAGTAAAATTTCATTATTTAACCTTAATATATTGTTGAACTATATAATACAAGTGAGGTATGAATTTCCAAGTTTCATAAAATTTCATTTTAATAATTTATTTATTCATCTTTATATTCTAAAACATTCATTGAGACTTGACTGCTTTTTACAGGATATTTTTGGTGGGATTGAGTTTACAGCTTATAAAAAACACGCTTTTTGTTAATAAATTAAAATGCATTAGAAACATTTGAAAATTTAACAATTATATTAAATAAATTAATTGAGCACTATCGTAGCACAGCGGCACAAAGAGTGTGATTGTTGCGATCCCCACTCGAGGAAATGTAATATTTAATATTTATAATTTAAATATCTAATGATTCATTTCTTCGCTTGAGTTCCGCCACTCAACACGCAATGCCTCAAATTCGGCGGCAAGTGGGGAACGAAAGTGGAACGGAGTGTCTCAGCACTAGGTTCCCAAGTACCCTCTGCCTACCCTGCAATGTGCGGGATACAGCGTGAAGCTGAGTGAGTGAGTGAGTGCAAGAACCTGACGATGAAACTAGAAAGTCATGATAAACGTGCTTTCATTTTTCTTGTTATAGCTTCGCGATGTGCTACGCATAGAGTAGGCAAGGAGGACCTATAATGATACTCAGTTTCCGTCGAATTATCACAGCATGAAAATAAAATTATTAAATACTTAATTTCCTCTAGTGAGAATTGAACCCACAACTGTTTCATTTACAGAAGCATTAGCTTATTTTACAGTTGCATTCGCTGAATAAAATAATGTCTTTGTTATTCCATTACCACTGTAAAATATTTAATATGAATGGTTATTTATATTCAAAGAACAAGTAATAAAATATAAAACATTTATTATTTATTGACTTAAAATCACAAAATGTTCACCAAATGTGTTTGGAAAAATAAAATAACTCCATATATCAAAAATACGAACTTTTTCCCTTACCTATATTCAACGTTGTTTTCAATATCCTAGACATCTGGAGCAAATACGACAGCTGCTTAACCGGAATCTATATCATTGTAAATAATCCTTTATGTTCCGGGTGTGGCATAAGAGTATGACTGTAAACATGAAAGGTGGATTCAATCTCCACTCAAGAAAATGAAATATTTAATATTTTCAGAATACTTATCGCTGGTGACAATTTCTCTAATTAAACATAAATAAAATTAAATAAAATTCCGTACAGATCAAGAGGACGACGCTGTGGAGGGCGGCTATTTTAAAATATAAATAAACAACAGAGTTTTTATTGCCTATTAGTATATAGGCTACAAGCGGGACAGTACATTACACAATAATACAGGTATAAGAAATATTATGGTAGCTAATAAAACAATAAGAATTGGTATGATGTGATAAATTTATATAGTTTATTGTTTTATAATTTGTTTCATATGGTGGGGATGAGCGTTATCGGGCCTTTTAAAGGGAGGTACCCTTTACCTAAACTTAGTACCACCTAGATCATTTACGTGGCATGTCCTAGGCACTGCTCTACTCTTTTCGCCTTACAACGCGATTTTGTCTTTGTTTTTGCAGCTACACACCGTATTATGTATGTACATAGCAGGGTAAGCTGAGGGAACTTAGAACCCTAATACACTATCCTTATACTGTTATTATTAAATAGTTCCATTTTACACTTTCCATCAAATTTTAGGGAATTCATGTTATGTGGCGAAAATGACACCACGCTTCGCCTTGGTACCAGAGCAAAGAAATAAAAATATTTCATTTCCTTGAGTGGGGATCGAACATACAAGCTATCGCGTTTACTGTTGTAGGTTTGGGCCTTTGCGTCATGACTGCCCTATAAGGTGAGTCAATGGAAAGCTTTTTTCTTTCTATAGAGTACAAGTATGACCGAAGCCGGGTAGAAATAAGAAAAGGATGATATTTCACCAGTCTCTATCTACTTACGCTACATAGCGAAATGAGTCTCTTAAGAAAAAAAATTTGCTTAAGCAAAGCAAATCTGCTTTAAATACATAAATTTTATTTATTCTGGTATTTAGGATTTTCTATATAGATATAAATCTTTACCTCCAATTTATTTTAGTTTCAATTTATCTCTCAAAGCTTTCAATCCAACAGCTTTGGTAGTCTACATTTGACGATATTCCGCTGTAATAGGTATATAGACTCGAATAAACATACGGTATACAGATGTAAAATTGCTGTGGGTTTGACTTCCAATTGAGGAAATTAAATTTAAATTATTTTCACAGAACAATGCTCTATATCTTGAAAATTAAGTGGAAATTGCGGAACATTAAATTACTCGTACTCTGTCTTTTGCTACGCGGAAAAAAGGCTAAAACAGTTTTTTTATGTACTTCTTTTCAGTAGATATGTAACAATGAAATGTAGGGCGGAGCATAACGTTGCGCTTTGTCTTATTAC
Organism: Eueides tales michaeli; assembly: GCA_018249855.1. Classification (NCBI taxonomy): domain Eukaryota; kingdom Metazoa; phylum Arthropoda; class Insecta; order Lepidoptera; family Nymphalidae; genus Eueides; species Eueides tales. Next base: position 16,277 of record DWMZ01000688.1, read on the forward strand.
CAAAGAGAGGAAATTATAATGTTAACATTTTATTTTCTTTATAGGCAGTTGGACCTACAATTTTATTACAACGGCATGCTTATGCACTTGCGCCTATTTCAAAATTTTTATTTCACCTTGTTCCCTACGGATGATTGACGCCAACAGTGACACGGCGTTTGATTGTAAGATACGATGAATGTGGATTCAATAACCCTTCCGGGAAATAAGTTGTTTTATTTCCTCTACTCTAACGAAACTGCATCAAAAACTGATCAATAATTGTGAAACCTACTATATTAAACTTACAACCCCTTTTCTTACTGTGCTATGGAATAATACACTAGAAAGGATATTCGGCCGCGTCGACTACACGTACTTCCTACTTAAGTAGAATGCGCATACTTAAGGCTATGCCACTTAAAGTACGTTTGGCACTAAGTCGTTATTGCGTCTAAGTATACAATTCTTAGCAGAGTTTGTCTAGTATGATTCGTATTTTGATAAGTGTACTCAGCAATGCCTACAGAATTCTTTGGAAAGTGGAGAACAGAAGGGTCTTTACTTAGTGTCGTAAAACTTGGTTTCCAGGTTCTCTGCCTATCCTTTACTATATCGGATACAGTATGAAACTAAAAAAATGCTCATAAACTAAAAGCTGAGTGTTGAATAATTAAGTCGGATTCAAAAAGTATATTAGCCTAAAATCGAATAATTTCCTAGTAACCTTCAGAAATTAGAGTTCTACTATTTATTACATACTTATTACAAGTAGACCTAGCAAAAATATAATAATAAAATCATTTACTATTACAAAGACCACAGAACACTTGGAAAATAAGATACATATAGAAATAATATATAATTATACAAGAAAATGGTAATTATCATAAATATATGAGCAACACAAAATGCAAATGAACCATGCATAAAACTATGAAGACGATGCCTTCATCATATACATGAATTTTAATGCAATATTGACTGTTCACAGTCACCTTGAAAGAATTAATGAGGAATATCTAGACAGATGATTGAACTATAGGTACATATATTTTTAGTCATTATTAAAAAAGAGTGAGATTTTTATTTTGTTTCATCTAGATCCGGCATTTATAAGGACAGGTCGGTCTAAACTAGTATTAAATTTTTTAACGTACTGTCCAATTTTCGGAAAATAGTGTTGAAATTGGCGGAGCTTAATGCCGCCCTTTGTCTGGTTAATTGTGCGAGAAAGTAGAAATTCATTTGAAAATTAAAGCAACCGCCGACGCTATTTCAGTGATACGCACTACCGATGGGAAGATATGGCCACAATAATATAATATTTTAATGTTTCATTTTTTGATGTTTCCTTTAAAAACCGCGCCCCTAGTATGAGAATATTGCGCCTTAACGTTTTGAGTGACTGTCAGAATCACGATTCTGGAAAACAATGACAAGGCAGTGAGTGCCTTGCTTTTATTGGAGTAAAAATTATACACAAGCGATGAGGCACTATTGCACCTTGGGAGTATGTAGTATAAGTGCGCCAACATATGGTGCACGTTCTTCTCTCTCAATCTTGTTACAATATTAAGTTTTTTTAGTATGTGTTGTGTGTTATTTTTTACTGAGTGTTTTTAAATATTTCAGCTTTAATATAATAATTCTTGATCTTAATTAAAATCCGATATTTAAAATCCGTGGCCAAAAACTGCTACATAGCCGACCAAAGTAAATTATCCAAAATCTTAAGTGTCTATGTATAGAAAAAAAAACTATTCTACTAAGTCTATGTTTTTACAAACAATTGTTAATAAAAAGTCCCGCGTGTCCGTAGCGAATAAATAAGAAAAAAAAGAAATTCCAATACAGATATTTGGTAGAAATACTACTCGCTATTAAAAAATAATTATACGATATTAAAAAACGTATTCTGTAACTCAACCCAAACTAATTCTTTCCCCATTATCCGATTTATTTTCAGGACATTAAGAATGAGTGACGGAACTCAACGCCGCACTTCACCTCATTATAAGGGTTTGAAAATGAAAATAATTCATTCCTCCCAGTGGAAAAAGAACCGACAATCATTATGGTTACTGTGGAAATCATATTAGACACAGTGTGAAATTAAGTATGAATTCGAATGAAATTAAGTTTTATTTTATGTAATCAAATTTTTATAACAGATTTGGCTACCAATTATATAAAAGTTGCTGTAGTGTTCATATTTGATACTTAGGCTAATAATAAGTTTGCCGACCACTGAGCTATGGCAACCACTTCCCATTAAGTGGGCCATGTGCTTTTTACCATCATCGTCGTATAAAAAAAATTGTTTCAATGATTTCCAAAATACGTACAGTCAGGGTTACTTCAACTGACAATGGAGGCAAGGCTTTATAATATTCTGATGGTTTACAACACATGTATTTACAGGTGTTAAATTTTCTACCACTGCCCAACGATGGTCTTCTACAGCTATGAATATTGTTTATATAAATTTAATACATTTAGAATATATTTAAAATAAAATAAATACAAACAAATGCCGTCCGCAAACGCAAAGATTGTGGGTTACAGTTAGGCGCATTTAATTATTAAATATATTCTATTCCTCACTATGGTTACAAGGCAAAATGGAACGTTAAGCCCCAACTCTCAATATCCACTGTCATGTGAATTCGGTGTAAATTAGAATACGGAGTATGTTAACACTAGTTTCTTTCAGCCTACTCCGCTATACCAAATTCTGTGTATGTACCGTCTTTATTTCCCAACATTCTTCAATTACAAACATCAATGTAATTTCAAACTTAGTATAGAAAACTACTATAATTGGTATAAACTCGTACTAAACTTGAACTTACAACCATAACACGTAGTTAGCTGTACTGATAAGAACTGATAAGAACTTTACAGTTTTATAGGGGAAATTGTTAAGACAATCAGTTGGAAATAAAGCAAACATATACATCTATTTATAAAGTCTTGTTACTGTTCATGAGTATTCTAAGCCTAGCGTATTAGTGCCCTTGAGGGAGCCATCAAACCGTCGGAAGAGGCTATGGTGGCTTAAGTTATAAGAAACGTAAATTGTTTTGTCGTAAGTGAAAACAATATGTGATGTAAGTAAAGGTAATTTCATATATTATCCTATTTTATTTGTTTTTGTCACGTTCTGCATTTAAGTGTGTGAATGGGGAAGGACAAATGGATCTTTGATTTTATTTGAAAAATGTAAATATTTAAAAAAATATATCAGACGTAAAATATAGTTATATTTTTTTAATCACGCTGTATCCCGCATAAAACAGGATAATCAGAGAAAATCTAAGTACCTTTAAGCACTTTGTTTTTTATTTTCTTTCAAATTGAGCTCTGATAGTCAATATGAAAATCGAGCGAAAAGCTTACATTTAAACCTAGGCCTAGTAGAACTGGGTCACATGTAGGTGTATAAATCACGTGTTTGCGGGCTGTCAGCGGTGTCAAATGAAATAAGCTGTGGGACACTCGCGATGTTTGCTTTTCACTTACCTAGAATATGTATCGCGGTGAAAAATAGCGAATATTATTTACTGTTTTAATTTACGACTTTAAGTAGTAGTTGCATACCTTATAAAATTATCATACATATCCTTTTATAGTTTTTGAAATATTATAAGCGTAATGTAATTCTAATACTATATTACTACTATAAACGACTGTAAACGCAACAGGTTGTGAGTTTGATCTCCACGCGAAGAAACGAAAACTTTTATTTTTTCAATTACAAACTTAATATTTAATATTTTAATTTCTTCACCCTGGTAATAAGCCATAGTACGACGTTGAGTTCCGCCACTCAATACGCAATACCTCAAATTCGGCGGAAAGTGGGGGATAGAACGTGTCTTAACACTAGGTTTTCAAGGTCAATCTGCCTATCCTACCATGTGCGGAAAACAATGTGAAGAATAATATATTTTTACATACGTGACACATTATTATAAAATATTGAGGCCTGTTGTGGCGCAGCGGCACAAAAGTGTGATTATAACCGACAGGTTCTGGGT
>DWMZ01000689.1:0-20270 GCA_018249855.1 Eueides tales michaeli
ATATATATATATATATATATATATATATATATATATATATATATATATATATATATATATATATATATATATATATATATATATATATATATATATACAAAATTTAAAATTATAGCAAACGCAAAATTAACCAGAAACGAAAGATTTCTTTGAGGTTCCGCGATCATTAAGACAATCGTGACAACGTGTTACGTGACGTAACCCAACGCCGCGACACATCTTGCAATAAGCGAAAATTCATAATAATTTGTTACGTAATATTCTTTCTATAGTTCTATTGCTTTATGATGTCATATTAATAATTTTTTCAGCTGCTCGCTGTATCCTGCACGTAGCAGAATAAACAGAGAGAACTTAAGGACCTAGTGTAAGATAAATGTGAAAATATTTAATTTATTTCATATTCAATTTTCTTGGGTGGGTATCAAACCCATTAAATATCACGTTTACAGTCACATGCTTGCACCACTGCGCCACGACAGGCCTTTTAATAATAATGTCGTTGATACCCTATAACCTTCTATATTTATTACACAGCACACGCAACCCTAAACACCCTAAGTATTTAAAAGTTAAGTATCAATAAACCACTTATTTAGATTTATTAGAGATAAAATTAAAAGATGGTAAAAACATTTTTTTTTAATTAACAAATTCACCTTTTTAAACATTTTTAAAGTGTTATTTCTCATTGAGAATATAAAAATATTTTTTAATAAGGTACAGAGTGCGTACAATAAAGTGCAGAGAGCGTGCGATTGTAAATGCGACAAGTTGTTAGTTCAATCCCCAGTCTCGGAAATGAACTATTTAATATTATTTTTAGTTTCTTCGGTGGGTATTAGGGAAAGGAGCGGCGTTAAGTTCTGTCAGAAACAGAAGACACAATTCCTTATATTCGGTAAAAAGTGGAAAAGTGTCTTAATAAGAACAGAATGTGTTAACACTAGGTTCCCAAGTTCCCACTGGTTACCCACCCATGTGCGGGATACAGCGTGAAGCTGATAACTCTGCTCGAGGACCCTTGACAGGCTCGCACTCTTGAACCCCTGTACTACAACAGGTCCCAGAAAGAAATTTCCATATAATTAAAAAACAGAATTTACCAATAAACCCAGTTTCACATAAGTAACGGCTTTTGTATACAAATCGTATTTATCAAAGCTATCAATTATGCAACTATCGTTACGAGTATTTGCTGTGAAAATCTATTTACTTTTATAGATCGTCATTAATTTCAAGTAATGATGATTGAACACGCCATTATGAACAAGTGTGAGTTTCACTCGTGCACAAAGTGATCCATACCATTATTTATGGAGACGGCAAAATAATCATATCTGTTGTATGGGAGTGCCCTAAAATATTTATTTACAGGCTGCAGAGTTATATTATATTAAAAAAAAATAAATATGTTACTTAAATGTTTTTTTACAAAATAATAAGTATCTCACTTAAACGTTATGTATTTAAAAAAATAAGTATCTTACACTCACGTTTCATGATATATAGCCTGGTGACATACGTAATAACAATCAGACAGACGAACGAACAATAGGGTCATAGTAATACAGTAATACCTTAGACCCTAACTTAACCTTTCTTTGATTGAAAATATATAGGACGTTTAAAAGCGTGCCTGTGCTGAGGCCTGTCGTGGCACAGCGGCACAAGCGTGTTACTGTAAACGACGTGTTCTGGGTTCAATCCCCAGTCGAGGAAATGAAATATTTAATATTTTCAATTTAAATATTTAATATATCATTTCTTCGCTCTGGTAATAAGGCCGTCAGATCGTCAAAAGAAAGTAAAGTAGATATTTTTTTAGTTTCACGTATCCTTCATACAATGGGGTAGACAGAGGAACCTGGGAACCTAATGTTAAGACACTCAATTTCCACAAAGTTTTTTCAGTTCCCCAATTTTCCATTGAATTCATAAAGCATTATCTGTGGAGCGGTGAAGCTCAATATGCTTCACCTCGTTACCAGAGCGAAAACATGAAAATATAAAATATTTCATTTCTCCGAGTGGCAATCGAACCCATAACCGTCTCGTTTACGCCAGAACTAGTCCACTAGTAACTATAATTATCGTACTATTTTGTTCATAACAAAATATTAATTACCTATATTTAAATTAGAAATAGACATCTGTGTCATAAAATTTCTGCAGATTTTTTTATAAAACATAACGGAGTTTATATAGCCTGTTCAAATGGTGCTGGTTCAAATCCTAATACGCTCAAATTTTTATAGATTTTCAATAACAATGTTTTTCTTTCAAACTCACTTCACACTGTATCCTGCACATAGTAGGGTAGGTAGAGGGAACTTGGGAACCCAGTGTTAAGACACTCCGTACTGTTAACCCCATTCGGCCGAATTTGAGGCATTGCGTGTTGAGTGGCGAAATTCAACGCCGCGCTATGTCTTATTACCAGAGCCAAGAAATGAAAATATTAAATATTTCATTCGAAAACATATAATATTGGAAGAATAAGGATCGAACCCACAATCTGTCGTTTACAGTCACTCGCTTAAGCGGCTACGGCAACACAGGCCTCTTCCTAATTATTTTTTATAACTTCACACTGAGGAAACTTGGGAACCGAGTGTTAAGACACACTGTGTACTGTACGCAACGTCGCGTTTTTGCCTTGTTACCATAACCAAGAAATGAAAATATTAAATATATATATTTTTTAGTTTCACCCTGTATCCCGCACAAAGCAGGGTAGACAGAGAGAACCAGGGAACCTAGTGTCAAAACACTCCGTTCTTCTTCCGTTACCCACTTCCCGCCGAATTTAAGGCATTGCGTGTTGAGTGGCGGAACTCAACGTCGCGTTCTTGCCTTGTCACCAGAGCCAAAAAATGAAAATATTAAATATTTCATTTCCTCGAGTGGGGATGGAACCCACAACCTGTCGGTAACACTCACACACTTGTGCCGCTGCGCCACGACAGGCCTCAATTCCAAAAATAAGTTGAACAAATTCTAAATACATTAGTACTTGGTGGCTACACAGCGCAATACTAATCTAATATTAAAAAATCTATAAAGCTTAATTCTACTACGTATCGATTATATGTATGTAGGTAAGCTAGCTACTACGTACAGTAGGCTAGACCGTTTATAATTTTAAAATGTGCTACTTAATTATGAATTTTACAATATAGTATACTCGATATTGACGTCTGGACGTGTGACTGTAAAATCGACATGTTTCGGATTCGATGCCTACTCGAGGAAATGAAATATTATAATTTAATATTTCCATTTCAGTTCTCAAATTCAGCAGAAAATTAGGAACGGGTATAGGCACAGAGTGTCTAAACATTAGGTTCCCAAGTTCACTCTGTCTATTTGTAATCATATTCTCATTTTGGGGACAAGGCAAAGCGTGGCGTTGAGTTCCGCAACTAATTTCTCCCACCTCCGAAATTCCACTGTATGTGGTGAACGCAAGTGTCTTAATGGATTCTCTAGAAATGTAGGATAAAGAAAAAATATATATAATTATTAACGTTCATTGAAAATCATTTCCATTTTTATTATATAACAACTTAATAACATATAAATGATGGATAAGCTAGCTTATATTTGGTGGCAAAACGATCATTTATGAACTAGTCCAAAGCTGAAATGATATATTGTGGTATTTAGTCACTAAAATGTTAAATTATATAAAAATTTATATTAAAAAAATACTATGCCCATCCATACACTCGAAGAAGTGAAATATTTAATATTTTCAAAATTAAATATTTAATATATTATTTTTTCGCTCTGGTAACAAGGCACCATAAGCAACGCTTCAAATTCAGCGGAGAGTGGAGAACGGAACAGGCTGTCTTAACAATATACTATGTTATAATTTGTATTTTTTGTCGTATTTTAAAAATAAGGCTTCGTACTGAAAACGCCAGGGTAAGGATTCCATCCCCAAAAGATGGGAAGAATTTCGTGTCTACTGTAACAAGGGAAAGCACGGCGTTCCGCTACCCAAAACTAAATGTCTCGAAATCGAGAAGTGCGTTTGAGGGTTAACACTAAATTTCCTCTGCCTACAGAGTACAGCGTAAAGCTAAAAAAGAATACATAAAAGTTCTCTTAAGCATATTAAGATGTCTACGGATATAATTAATCGAGTAATGAAAGAGAAATATTCATAATTTATTTATAGAAAACATTGACTTCAACACAGACAGCATCACTGTCACAATATAATTTGACATTTACTTCAGTCATACTAATATTATATTGATAAAATATCAAAATTATTAGCTCTAAAATTTAACATCAGTCTCTCATATTCTACAACTTCTTAAAGTCCTATATGTATTGTGTAATAATTTAATATTATTGCACAATACAATATATTGTGCAATATTACTGACAATATAGTCAAGTTTCGGGAAGTTTAAAAGGTGTTTTTAAAGATTTTAATCAATTCCTTTCTATATTGTATTAATTTTTTAATGTATAATGTTTTTATGTATTAAAACTACTAATTTAGAAAACGCGGGATTTGAACCCGCGTCTCTTCGAAGTCACATATGGCTTGGTCGTCAGATCGCTTGGACAATTCCTAATAGACGCGGGTTCAAATCCCACTACGTTCAAATTTTAATACATAGTTTTCCCAATTAGTATATTTTCTTTTCCGAGTGTGAATTATCACTTTAAAAACAGTTAAAATATATAACATTTATTGATTACAAGGTACGAATTGGATGTGGAACAAGTAATAAATTAAAACTTGAAATAATGTATTACATTATACATTCAACATATATTACTAAACAAAAATTCTTTATCAATATTCTAAGAATCTCTTATATCTTGGGAGATATTGCAAAATTACTCAATACTATGATAAAAGGGCCTCCCCGTAAAGTGCAGCGGCACATAACCTTACGGAGAGCGCTACCTTACGGAGAGGTTGAAGGTTCAATTCCTTCACTAATATGATAATGATTTATGTTAATTTCCTCGCACTAGTTACAAAATAAAGCAGCGTTGAGTACCGCCTCTTAACATACGATATCTCAAAAATTACGAAGTATCTTAACCCTAGGTTCCCTCTGACTTCCCTGGCCTATACACATATAGAGTGAAGCTAAAAATGAAACTATATGGCATGAATAAAATATAACTTCAAATATCTCTTTATCCTTACATAAAATGTAGTATGGCGGCCGATAACGACGGCTTAGGTTGAGCCGTAACTGGACCACTGGCATATCGATGAAAGGTGTTTTGCCCCAAATTCTAAATAACGTACTTTTATTTTATATACTCGTTAGTTTAAAGCACTTTTTGATGATATCAACAAGATTAAAATTAATATATAGTAAGGTCGCCTGACTATGAGAGATGCGGATACTATTCTAACCGGGCTCAATGATTTTTAGTTTCTCGCTCTGGCAATAGGACAAAGCGCGGCGTTGAGTATCGCCGCTCAATATACAATGTCTCGATACCAAAGCTTAATTTAAAGAGGACTGTCTTGACCCTTTGCCTCCTTTACCATGAACAGGATCACGAGAGAAGAAAACTTTTTGGGCTCTATTATTTCGATCTACATTGTACATATGAAAAAGTTCTATGGAGTGACAACATTCGGTGACCTATTCTTAATACCACGTACATACATTCTTTTCTTTCTTTTAACTTGCTGTATCCCATACATGGCCAGAGTAGGCAGAGGGAACTTGGGAACCTGCCATTTAAATCATGAAAAATGCAGAGTTCAGTGTGAAGCTAAAAAAAAATAAGTCTATAAATCTATGAGTCTATGGGGCTACAGAAACAGGAAGTACTGGATTTTCTCCGTCCATAATTTTGCTGCGTAAATAGAGGGACCCTGGGACCTGTACTATGTGTTAAGACAAATTATGTTTCCATCACTCACTTCCATTTCTCAATTTCCATCGAATTCTGAAATCTTTCCTTGTTAGTGACGTAACCCAACGCAGCGCTATGCCCCGTTATCAGAATAATTTTGCTATCTTTATATATATAAATAAACCACAATTTAAAAAACGAATGGGAAAATGTAAAACGTTTGTTTTAAACAAACTGTGATCGATCTGTATAGTCAGTATAAATGTTTGTATTCCCGCAACGAAATTTGCGACTATTTCTGTCACAACATGTCGTTTCTCTCATTGAAAAAGTTCTATGGAGTCAAAATAAATATTTTCTGTAGATAGATTTTTGGAAACAAAATCAAAATGTTCCGTACCTCAAAAGCAAAAAATGGAACCTAAGACAGAGTGTACCTACACTGTTGTCCGTCTGTCAAAATTTATAGATCGCCTAAAGTAATGAAACTGTAGATATTACTTACAAACCGTCCGCAAACATAAGTTTGTCAACATTATTTGCTGCGAAATATAAACCTATATTATTGGTATTTTTGGCATTTTTATAAATTTATACTAATATTACAAAGAAAAACTATTACAAAAATAATTCTAGTTTATTGAATTCAGGTTCCCGCTGGTGGCCCACGTATACAAGAGTACCTAGAGTGACCCTAGTGTTAATATTCTCCGTTCCTTACTTCCGCTCCGCCTCCGCGAAGTACCTTCCGCTTCCGCTAAGTACCTTAACACTAGCTTTCCAGGTTCCCTTTGCCACCCCAATATATGCGTGATACAGCGTGAAACTGGCACGCAGCTAATGTCAAGGAAACGAAAATGAATTCTACAACTGTCGGACGCTATACAACAATGGCTTTATATTTGATAGCTTCATTTTATGCCATCACGACTATAGATCGGTTTCCATTCGAGTAAATCAAATAATTAACATACACATTTCTCTCGCTAAAAAGAAAATTGCTTGTGAAAAGAAGCATGTTGAGTGGCGAAACTCAACGGTACGCTTTTCAATGTTACTAGAATGAAGAATTTGAAATATTAAATTTAATAATCTTAAGTGAAATTAGGAGTGTCTTAACACTAGGTTCCCGGGTTCCCTCTGTCTACTTGCCTTGTGCGGGATACAGCGTGAAGCTAAAAAAAAAAAAGTTGAAATCGATCCCACAATCGTCGCTTTTACAATCACACCTTTTTACCACCAGGCCTATATAGCTTTATATAGGTATACATTTTGATATGAAACGAAGGTTGTATTACAGACTTTTAATAGAGCACTTCCGTTCTAAGCTATAAAATACAAAACGCTAATGGATCGACAAACATCTCAGCTTATGAATTAAGTGCTGAGTTGACACGATATATAAAATGTAATACGAACCTATACTCCTCACAATATTACTAGGATTATATATATTATATATATATATATATATATATATATATATATATATATATATATATATATATATATATATATAGATAAAAAAGTTTCATCTGCGGCCTCGCCCGCTTGGTCATATAGAAATCTCTTACTAATTTGCACATCATGCTCTCCCGAACTTCAAACGGACTTTACATATAGAATTTTTCAATTAGAAACAGTAGTTCCAGAGATGAGCGCAATCACACAAACAAATCTAGTAGCTTTATATTATTAGTATAGATTATATATAAGTATATATGCCTTTTAAGATTTTATAATATCAGATACTCTCAGATGGTTGCCGAATTCATTATTTATGGAAAACAAATGATGGCATAAATTTGGTACAATAAGTATGTGCCATAACAGGAGAAGGTCGTGACGTAATGATACGGTGAGATTGACTTTTCGCTTAGGGGAGTTGAAATATTTCCTTGCTTTTTTAAAAATATTAATCGCGGCGTTAAGTTTTGTAACTCACCCACGGGAACGTAGTGTCTGAACCAGGTACCTTCCGCATACACTCTTATTTCTATTCCTATGTGTAGGAGCAAATTTAATCATATAACGTGTTTAAATAAAATATAAATACATCACTAAAATATATTTTAGCGATAAAAATTTGAAAGTAGCCAAACTGAATGAAGTCCTTGGTTAAATATTAACTGTAATCTGTGCTAATTGGTATCGAAATTGCTGCCGCTGTCTATAAAAAAAACGAGTAACAATAAATTTAAAAATTGACCCACACACGGATTGAACCCACATCCCCTGTGCTATATGATAATAATAAACGGAGACTGTTTCATTTATGTATTTTATAGATTCTATTCTCTCTTGGATTAATAAATTATATTCATTTTCCTTGAGCTGTTAAGAAGACAAAGTGCGGCGTTAATATTCGAAATTAAATACACATTATCCTAAATAATTCGACTGAAAGTTGGAAACAGTCTCATGTGCCTCAAAAGGTCATTTTACAGTAAAAATAAAACTGTAGATAAAAATAACTTTTTGTTATAAAACAGTTCAAAATACTTAAGACTCTAGCTGCTCGAACACGGTTTAAGCGCATGCATATTTTATCAAAGAGACCGGCCAACTTGAAAATGATATATCTTTTTAATAGTTCTCTGTAGAGTGTTAAAGTTGTAATTAGGTTTTGTCAACTGTGTATGTTTAAGAAATAAGAAAAGTGTTAAAACACTCCGTTTATCGTCTTTTAGTTTTTTTTTAATATTTAACTGCACGCTATATCCCGTTGGGTAGACAGAGGAAATCAGAATCGTCCTTAACTTTTTCAATGAAACAATTTTCCATGACCGCGGTTTACTGCAAAGTGTTTGAAACGCCGGATTTTCTAAAATGTATAGAAAACAATATACATGATAATCCGGCTAAAAATGTTTCATTTAAAATGTGTACTAATCGGGAAAATTAAAGATCGTTTCTTACTTTCCACCAAATTCTTTATTGGTGTGGTGTTTACCAGATTAAAAAGAAGAAAATATGTTTTTTGCATTCCAATTTCAAGTGAGAATCGAACTTACTGTTATATCGGTCAGTCATACGCTTATGCTTACTCCACGAAGGCCTCGTCGGATTCTCATCACGACAATAATAGAATTAAATCCTACACGGACGAACGATTTATTTTCATTTGTTCACACTGGCAAATAAAGCAATGCATGCATGTTAGGTTTACAATTTCAATCGCTAATATTAAAAAAGACAATCATTTTCCAACATTCATGTTATTCTATAAACAACATTACATGAGACCGTCATGACTCAAAACAAGCAGTCAGATATGAAAGCAACAAGGTTGTATGTTTGATTCTCAATTGAAGGAATAAAATATTTAATGTTTTATTTTGTTCGCTCTGGTGACGAGACAAAGCGCGGCGTTGAGTTCCACCACCCAACATTCATTGCCTCGTTAAATTTGGCGAAAAGTTGGAAACGGTACTTCTTACTATTGTACTACTTATACAACAGATTATCGCTTTTTAATTTACGGCATGGTAGAACTTAGTGTTTAGACACTCTTTGTCTGAATTCGAGACATTACGTGTTAAGTGGCAGAACACTACACCGCACGTTGTCTACTAGAGCTTGAAATTAAAATAAATAAAATATAACAATTTTGCTCAGTGGATTGAATCCACAATCGTAGCAGTTTACAGTAAGATCCCCACTGCAACAACCTACTTTTTTTTTTTTTTTATGGATAAGACACGGCAAACGAGCGTACAGTTCACCTGATGGTAAGTGATCACCGCCGCCCACGGCCCCGTGTAACACTAAAGGAGCTACAGGAGCGTTGCCGATCTGTAAGGTGGATGGGCACCGGGGCCCGGCATTACCCAATGCGAAACGCAGTGACCAAGGTCACTACTTAACGCCAGTTTTAAATGCCGGGGGTGATTGTGTTGAGAGTGAACAGTAAAAAGCAAGAAACGTTTTATTATTTGGTTTCCATAGAAGTTTCGAGAAATTCCATCTGAGTCTCGCAAAGAAATCGCATATGAGATTTTTTCAACATTCTGCGCTATAGCTCAGTCTGTGCGTTGTCGGTCAGTCACTCAGTAAGGAAAGCGTTTTGTGTAGATATACTAAAAGACCCATTGACTCGTGTAATGCTCGTTGCCATAACAACCAACGCACTTTATAAAAAAGTGCATTGTCAAACGTATTGTAGTGTGTGTCGCATTTATTTTATTTATTTTAATTCACTTTTTATTTGTTCCTTGTGGTATAACTTATAACTGTACTTAATTTCATACTTCTCCGCCACTATACAATATTCGTAAAAAGCGATACATACACATGTATGACATGACATTTATGTCAGATATTGTAAAGTAAGTACATTATAGAACTGCAATAGTGATGTTAAAACAAAAATCTATAATCCATCATCTGTATGATCAAAAGTGTGAACTATAGACATTCTAATCATTCGAGTCTATTTACGTAATGAGTCTAGTGGGGACTAGACTATATGTGAATGTATGTATGTTGTACGTATACGAATACTCTAATTTTCTTTACAAAATAAACATGAAAAAGATTTACTAATGATTCTTTCATTCATTGAAAGTATACAAATAAATAAATATATTAAATATTTTACTTTGATTCATTTAAATTAAAACATTATGATTTTGATCGTTCTTGTGTAAAATAACTAAGATATGTCTAGCTGCAAATCGGAATAGTCAGTTCAAATTGTAGTCAACAAAGATAAATTCATAATGTGATTCATCCGTCTGGCTACACAAATTGTTTATTAATAGTTAATATTATTTGTATAAGCTAATTTAATTTGTATAAGCTTAATAGTTTAACCATATCCCAAAATTTTCAAAAAATAGAAAGTAAAATATATGTTTTAAATCGTTGATATGTTATATTTTTATCCCAAATACAGAGAGGCAATCGTAGCACAGAGGTACATCATTTGTATATAAACGCCAACATTGTAGGTTGATTCCTACTGGAGAAGAAGAAATTATTCCATTTCCTCGCTTTCGTAACAAAGCAAAGCACGGCGTTGAGTTCCGACACTCTTAACATCTCGAAGATTAATTGAAGACTTAAGGGAAATTAAATATATTTAATGTAGTAAAATTAAATAGTTAATAAATTAAAGATTGTCTATCGCAATCCTAAGTATCGGAATCAGTGATAATGTGCCGAGTATTACGCAAACTATCGCATTGTAGGCCTCATTGTTCAAGCATCGAAAAATGAGTTACTAAGGTATTTTTTTTATAGACTACGTATATTAGTATAACGTTACTACGCATAAATTGCTGAAACTTGCCTAAGAGAGGATTTCCCAAAATTAAAAAATATTGTATACAATATAAAAAAATATTGTTTAAATATAATTTTTTTTGACGTTTCACGCTATATTTCGCACTTGGCAGGGTTGGCAGATGGATTCTGGGCACCTAGTGTTAAGATAAACCGTTCCTTCCTACTTAAACTGAAAAAGTGTTTTAGTTTATTTTTAATTTTATTTTACTTTAAATTAGAAAAATCAAGCATAGTTTCTAGCGTTTAAATTATTTTTTTTAAAGAAAAAACATAATAATCATTTTCAATTAGTCAGTTTGTACCCTTTCAGACTTCTATTAGAGATCACATCTATAATTCATTGTCTTTCTTTCTACCTTTTCATATGTCCTAACTTATATTGTTATTTTTAAAACATGATGTAGTGGTAAATATAAATATGTGTTTGTATCAGTGTATAATTCAAATAATTTACATTTTATGCCTATATCCGCAATCGAATCAGTACTTTCATATAAAATGTGGAAAATGTTTATAGAAATTAAAATTAATAAATAAATTCAAAATTAACTTTTCGATTAACAAGAAAACTTCAAAAACCCAAGTTCACACAAAATAATAACAATAATCAATATAAGGGCACAGTAAAAATACACATAAAATAAATAGTCAATGTGTTATAAAACATAACAATGTATCGATAAACCATCGAGAGAGTGCTTGTATTCGTCTACGGAGATGATAATCAGAATGAACGCTTCAACGCGGAATTTGCAATTTGGTTCGTTGCGAGTTGTCAGCAGTGATTTATTACTGCTTTAGATCTATTACCATGCGAATATTCGAGACATATGAAGTACTACTTTCATATGCCTCACACGATTAAAAATGAAATTTGCGTAAATTGGTAAATGCTAGAAGGATATCGATCTTAATGTTAAATTCGAATGAAAATCAGATTGAAAATATTATTGTGTACGTAATAAATGTAATAAAACATATTTTATAAGCTTTGTATTTTAATGCATTTTTATTATCAAACAAAGAATATATATAAATAATATAAGTCAAATTGACGTTCAATGGGATTTGATGTTTGCCATATTATTCACAATTCTACTGTCCTAAGATGACATCAATAACAATGTTTTTTTATTTATTAAAAAAAAAATAAGTTAACTCCGTTGTGGTGATGGTTGTGGGTACATTGGTATTTTTCATTTCCACACTCTGGTAACAAGGCAAAGCGCGGCGTAGTACTCCGCCACCACAAGAAATACCTCAAGAAGTGGAAATCAAAGTTTCTTAATAGGTATTATGTTGAGTGTTAATCTTAACACTAGATTTTCTCATGCAAAAAAAAATATTTATGTCTTAAATATTCATTCTATCTATTATTTAATTGTGATGTACATTTTAATGCTTAATGCTCTTAACCTGTAAAATGATATTACAATATAAAGTTGTAGCATGTTGACCCAAACATAACTAATCTGAAGCAATTCTTGGGGGGTGGAGCAGATTCCTCGCATGCTTGCAGAATAGGTGCGCTTGGGGCTGGAGATTCAGACCCTTAATCTTTTGCAGTCTGTGCTCCAGCTCCTCGTCTACACAACCAGGAACTTCCACATTTGTCCGTCGTGGTGATCTTTGCTTTCCTGCAGGGAAAGTGAAGATTTCAAAGGCGATGGTGGCGCCCTCACTGGACTAGAGAATGCCCTTACAGGCGATGGAGACATTCTAACAGGAGAGGATTGCTTTCTCGGTCCCGTTTAACATTATTCACTTGGCACTTCACATTTCAGCACATTGAAGTTTATATTCGTATTATAGCACGTTTATCTTAAACTCTAGGAAAATTATACCACTATAATATATTTGGTTAACTTAAACTAAGATTTAAATTTTATGTTAATATAATATTCATATATAGCATTTATGTTAGTGAAATCATTTATTTGATAGGTATAATTAGTCAAATTGTCTAAGCTTGAGTAACCGTAAAGAAATTAACGTTACAGCCTCACACTACGTTACTTTACTCTACTCTACTATTAAAAATAATCATTCATAGTTACAAAATATAAATCCTGCTTATAAAGATAAGCGTTTAAATCTAGAAGCAAAATATGCAAATTCCGTTTTCATCAGATGATTGCCTACATTAGCTTTTCATTTTATGACATAAGATGGTTTGAGCCTTTTCTATAGCATCATATATAGATTTTATAAGAAATGGCTATTCAAAATGTTTGCCCCACATTTCATGTCCCTTAACTGAAGGAATTTCCAGAGACCCCTTATTTGCATACTGACTGTAATGTAACTTCTGCATTCAGTGATCACGTAATAGTATTCAGCTACCTCAGTGCTTACTTTGTATACATGCTTAATCGGGAAACCAACGAAGTTGAGATGGAACATTCTATAATCGAATTTTATTATTAATGACAGTTATTGATGAAATGGCTTTATTGTTCGAAAGCTAGATAATAAACAAAATATGGTCTATACTTGAGACGATAGCTTATATGTAAATATAAATAGATAAAAATCTATTTTGTTGAAATTAACATTTAAAATAAAGCTAAGTTTTTAATAAGTATATAAGCTTATTTACGATTGGAAAACGAAATATATAGGTACACACTACACAAAAGCGAAAGGCGTAGTATTAAACAAAAGGTCTAATAAATTGTATTCCGCAGCCGTCGCGGAGGCAAATGACATTAAAACTAATTTTATCGGAATTTTAAATGCGCTGTTTAATTTCGAATGTGATACAGGAATAATTCAGTATTGTTCATGCGTAATATTTCATTTGGCAGCTTAATCTCAGTTCAATTAAAAAAAACGTTTTACGTTTAAAATTCCTGTGACCTCTTCATTATTTCCCTTTTTAATTAAAAGTTATGTGGTATAATGCTATAATTCGTAATTTTACAGGACAAAAATGTTTAGGATTTTTTTATATTGCATTTTTTTTTGTATTTTGATGCCTAGTGTTAAGATTTCCATTTACACTTTTAGGTTGATTATGGAAACATTGCTTGTGAAGTGGTGGAACTCAGGCAAGAGAAATTCTTTATTTTATAGTTATTTTTTAGGAAATGTCATAAAATTCCTATATCATTAACATAGCCACTGCGTAGTTAGTTAAGTTCGGTAAATTCAGAATTGCATTTAGGCGAGCATCAAGCTGCGAGATATCGCTTTACATTATTTACTAACGATACAATTGACCCAATTGTTCTTTTGCGACCACTGGTGAAGAAACGGCAGATTAACGGAATTATTATTATCATTTTAATAATTGTAATGAATTATGAGTTAATATGTTTTTAGTATCGAGTAGATATTGGTTTTATTCGTAATGTTTATAATTCATAAGAGTCTAAAAATTCTTTAAATTTAATAAAAATTCAATTCGAATTCCTACACATTTTCCAGTCGGGCTCCCAAAACAGCTTATATCAAGCCACGTGATCGTAAGATAAGTGGTATACGCAGACGGACAAATAGACATCCAAGTGATTCTATGAAGGTTCCGTTTTTTTCCTTTTAATTCATAAAAATAGAATTCATAAAGTTTTACTATTAAAGTTATCAAACAGCTTTAATACTCAGGGCTGAATAAACGTGAACTGAAATGGTATTTAAAGTAAATTAAATTTCCGAAAGGTTAAACTGACAACACTCTGTTGAGTCCACTCGAGCCCGAGTTGCAGCCATGTTACAAAGAGAACGTCGAAATGACCAAAGTACGATACGAATGGGACAAAATCAAAATTGTTATTTCCTGAGTTTATCGAAAACCTATTATAACGGCGGTTGAATTTGAACGCGGTACGCAAACTAGAATATTCGAATTAGCTTCTAAGTTTTCTATGTTTTTGTATTGCAATTTTATAGATCATTTTTTGACGTAGTATTTTTATGTTATAAAATAAATAACCATTTAATGGTGCTGTATAGTTCTTATATGTAAGCGAGGGTTTTTATGTATATTTGTAATAAAGAGTTTTTATAATCTATTCGTAGTTTTATACATATTTTCATAAAAAATAAACTTTATAATTTATATTAACGTTAGTAAAGGAACATTATTTGTGACGTTTTTGGCTTTACCAACCAATTGTGAATTCAAATTACACTTCAAAATTATTAATAAATTACGGTGTTGAAAGTCGTGTAATACGATTATTGGTTCGATTTCAACAGATTCACTTAAATCGTATTTAGGTCATGCTTTTGCTTTGCTACCTACTAATTTGAAAAAATATATTTTTTTTATGTTACATTTGTAGAGATATTATCATTTTTTAAAATCTCTACCAGACTTACCTAAGCATATCATAAAAAGTTTACAGTATAAGAAATTTTAGAAAATGTTTCTAGAATCTGTACATATTTCAAAAGGTTGTCCTTGTTGAAATGATTTTAAGCAATTAAATAAAAACACATCATTTATATATTGGTAAATAACAGCGCAAGTTATGGCTAAATCTAATTCCGAATTTAGTCAGTGTAGAATAATGAATCTATTTATTACCATCACGTTCGGTCTTTCTATTTCTAACTTGAGCTTAAAAAGAGCAACATACATTTTTTTTTAGTTTTCTTAACTTATAGAATAAATAGAAATAAATAAGTTACATAAAACCAAAGAAGAAGAAGGAAATAACTCTAATAAATGGAGACACAACGTTCCTCACAATTATTTCTGACACATATGTAAGTCACCATTTGGTAAAATTTTATTAAAATCTTTTCATTTTTTTTCTTCTTTTATATTTATTCACAATCAAAAATACATACATCATATGGAATATCGAGTGTACATAACGTTGGTTTTCTACATACTCGTATAAAATGCTCGGGGTATCAAAAACGTTATTATTAATCACGGCGAGGTCTTTAATACATTTTGTGATTAACATAAAATAATATAAATATATTATTTGAAAAATAATCAGGTTTGATTAACTACATATTCAATAAATATAATATTATGAAATAATTCTTTTACTACTTTAAAGAGAGGACAACAGACAATGTCTATGAAATGTATGTCCCAAATAAATTATACCTTTCATTTCCTTTCCTTCCTCTACAAAAAACGTTTGAAAAACAATTATGTAAGTAAATTGTTGCCAATACATCGCAACATGGGAACAGAACGAAACGAAATCGTTCGAAACGTTCGAAACGAAACGAAACGAAAACGAACGAGAACGAAATCAAATGTGGGACTGACGGAGCGATCAGCAAGTTTTAGTTCGGTACCCAAAGTAAAAGATACAATGTCGACAAAACGTAATTTACAAAAAACATACAAAAGAATAAAATCGTTTAAATAAAATATATTAAAAAAATATCGAAAATAATACATAACGAAAGCTAATTTCGTTAACTCAGCTCCATATAATTCTATATTATGGCCAGTCATTTTAGTTGTTCACGTAAACTGCTTCAATTAAGTAAGTTTTATTAGGATTATGAGATGCTCTAACCATGCTAGTTTTCTGCAACAAAATTACTATATAATAATTTGTATTATATTTTAACAAAGTTTCATTTAAGAAAAATATTTAAATATTAGAGGAAAATACAGAAAAAAGCTAGTATCGTTTATTTATGATATTTTTTTGTCATATTATATAATAAACACAATATATTGACTCTCCATTAAAAATTTTAATCCAAAATCTCTTATGGATATCTTTGTATCATACACTATTGTGCAGTAGCATCTCACTTATCTCCTACTTATACTAGCAATACGATTTCCGCACCAAATATTTTTTATATTCTAATAAAACTTCCAAAAAGTGAAGGACAATGGTTTTCACTTTAATTTCTTTGTAGTATTATTTTTTAACTCTTACACAAAAAAAATCTAAGTAGAGTAAGATTTTTTTTTATGAAAGAGTTAAAATAAAAAGTTAAAAATAGTATATAAGAATAGGGTCACCTATAAACATATAAAACGGTTCTTTACATACACATAGAGAAGAGAGGTATTGGTAGGTGGAGTCTAGTAATAAATGTAATTCAATTTCCGTTTGTTTCCTAAATTCAGCACGATAATTTGAGACATAGCAAGTTCAGTTGCGGAACTGAAAGTCGCAGCTTGTTTACCCGAGAGATCAAATGCGAAAGTAATAACTCAAACGTTTTAAACATAAAATCGTACATATTCACTTTATATCTTAAATGGTAGTATTAGTATAAATTAAATTAGTGTCAAATGTAACAAAAAATCTCTGAGACTAAATATTCATTAGTATTACGTTGAAAAATGTCAGGCTTAGAGTGTCAGAGACCATGAAAGCGTTTCATGTTTATATTCATATTTTGTAAATGCATATATCTATAAGATTAGTGTGGATACAAAGATGGTAACTCTATATACTATACATTGATGAAAGTGAACAAAAAAACGTTTTATTGGATAAATCGCTTTTTATTCTAAAATTGTTTGTAAAGAAAAAATACGCTTTTGTAGTTTGTAAGAAAATTCTAATTTACTTTAGATAATTGGAATATAGCATAGTCCATACTAAAGTTCGTTCATTACTTTCGCATTGAGTATAAAACGTCGTCGTCAGTGTGAGAAAACTTTAAACCTTTAAAATCCTCGCGAGCGAATAGAACCCATGACCTATCAGATTTTTAACACACGTGCCCCTTCGTCATGACAGACTTTAAGTACTTAATAAAAAAATGTAAATGTTATAAATATTTACAAAGATAAGGAAAACCTTTTATTTAAATAGGGCGAGAAAAATATTTATGAAAAACTTTTTACTTAAATAAACTTTCTGTCCGTATAAATATAGTTCTTTAAATCATACATATATTAAGAAGTAAACAAAAAAAAAGACAAAATAATAACACTACGCTATAATAATATACAAACGATAAACATTTCTTTTTTTTTCAGCTTCACGCTGTAACTAGTACCTACAGGGCAAAGGTAACCTGTTTACAGTTGCAAACTTGTGGCCCTGCGTCATGACTGGCTTCAAATACTTAATAAAAGAAATATAATTGTTATAAATATTTACAAAGATAAGAACCTTTAACTTAAATTCCTAAAGAGCTTCAACGAATTATCTTTTTATCACTTTATAAATCCTAATTTCAATCATACACATATTAAATATACAAAAAATTGAAATAAATAAACAAAAAATAAAAACAAAATAACAACACTACGCAATAACAACATAATAAACAATAAACATTTTACCGTTTTTTTCAGCTTCACGCAGTATCTGATACATCGCAGGGTAGGCAGAGCGAACCTAGTGCCAAGCCTGTCCGTTCGGTTTCCCACTCTCTACCGTACTTGAGGCATTGTATATTAAGTGATAGAACTGAACGCCGCGCTTTGCCTTAACCAAAACTAAGAAACGAAAACATTAAATATTTCAATTGAAATTATTAAATATCTCATTGCCTTTCATTGTGGAGTTTTAATCCACAAGCAGTAGCGTTTGCATTCACACGCTTGTGCCCCTACACCAATAATGATACCTAAATGATTTTCTGATAATAATTAAATAGAAAACCTCATTTTTCATCTAACGACAAAAATAATAATTAGCCCAAAAAAGATTACGTGAATCAATTTATCTTACCACATAAAATTTACGTTCTAAGCTTAACCTAACAATTGAAACAAATGAAATCAGCCAGATAAAACAATTACCTACGCTATGAGAGATCTTGAAAACTCAAGCCTTTTGTTTTGATACTCTTTTACTACTTTTTCGTTTCGCGTTTATTGCGGTGGGCTCTTAAGGTTTACGACGTTTATGTCTTTTGCTTTATAATAAAAATGCACTGCATGTATCTTTTGAGACTAGTTCGCTAGGTTAATTTCATTGTATGTTATTGAATTTACAAAAAAATTAAAAATATATTTCTATTATATAATAATGTTTCAAAGTCGCGGTAGACTTAATTGAATTTAAATCGTTCAATTTAGTGGAGAATATTCGTTTTTAAACTTGACAGTCTTTAATAATCCTCTGATTTTCAACTTGACGGTCTCTAATCAAACATTCTCCATTTTTAAACCGATATTTTCGCTTTTTGGAACTTACAAAATTTGCAAAGCACGTTGAATTCCACCACGTTGAGTGAAGTTGATTGAATGGTTGCATGAGACTTGTACAACTTTCATGAACTCATTATTTGTATAATTATATGCACTGCGTAAATGGTTAAAGCTACTCTGAAACCGTGTAAGATGAAATTGGGCTTTTTTTAAAGTTATAAAAAATATCGGCGCATTTATCTATCTTCTGAGGATCACCTACATTGATTATTTTTAGGTTTCGTAAAAAAAATTAATTTAAACATTTAAGGGATATTAAGGGATATTTTTTTTTAGCGTCACGCTATATTCTGCATACGGCAGCGCAGGCAGAAGGAACTTGGGAACCTAATATTAGGATACTCATTTCCGCTCTCCGCTTTCCGCCGAATTTGAGGCATTGCGTGTTAAGTGCCTGATTTCAATACCACGCTTGCCTTGTCACTAAACCGAAGAAATTTGAAAATATTAAATATTTCTAGACCTCAAAAGGGAACTCATACACAATAAAATATTAGATAACGAAAACCTATTATTTGTATTGATATAAATTTGATTTTATTTAAAAAAAAAGGTCACATGTGAATCGGAGTCGTTCACTCAAGCCTCTGTAACACTTTCAGGATTGTATATCAACGGGAAGTATAACCGACAAAATTAACAAACTTAAATTTGTATCCGCATGTGGTAGATTGACCTCTTAAAAAAGAGAGATGTTTTACTACCTTCTTTTGGAAGCTCAAATAAAATTGGAGTAATTCAAAATCATAATTATATTCACAAAAATACATATACCGGGCTCCATATTGGGTCCCCTTTTATTTTTAATGTTTGTGAACGATATAAAGATATGTTTTAAATTTTGTAATATTCTACTCTACGCGGATGATCTAAAAATATATCATACTATAGACCTTCACCACGACCATTTCAAGTTTCAAGAAGATCTTAATAACTTCTCTGCATATTGTAAAGATAACAAACTTAATTTAAATATAAATAAATGTAAACATATAATCTTCACAAAAAAGAAAAACTATAG